>RXID01016308.1:0-23367 GCA_005019695.1 Trichopus zeylanicus subsp. travancoricus | reverse complement strand
GCTACTACTACTACTACTACTTGGCTGTTACTGCTTCTATCACTACTATTACTACTACAGTTGTCACTGCTACTTCTACTACTACTAGTATTGCTACTACTATGACTACTACTTCTACTAATTCCACAGCTACTACTTCTGCTACTTTTACAACTACTAATACTGCAACTGTTCATACTGATACTACTACTGCTGATTCAACAGCAACTACCACAAGTACTACGACTACTAATATTTCTACTACAGCTACAACTGCTACAGCTACTAAAATTGCTGCTACTATTGCTACAACTACTGGTGCTACTACTCCTAATACTGCAACTATTACAAGAACTACTACTGTTGCGGCTATTAATACAATAACTACTATTATTACGATGTTAGCAATAACTTCTTCTACTACTATTACTACTGTTGCTACTACAACTACTCCTACTACAACTGTTATTACTAATACTAATACTACTACTGCTATTGCTACTGCTATTACTGCTACTACAACAATCATAGCTACTTTTGGATCTACTGCTATTGCTGCTGCTGCTGTTGCTACTGCTACTACTACTAACACTACTGTTGCTACTACTACTCCTATACTACTACTGCTAATGCTAGTACTACCACAACGGCTACCACTGCTACAGCTAAAACTGCTGTAATAGCTACTATTGTTACTGCTACTTCTTCCCATACTACAACAACTAGTACTACTGCTGCTGTTGTTGTTGCTACAAATACTATTGCTACAACTATGACTACTACTGCTGCTGCTGCTGCTATTACCGCTATTGCTAAAAATATTCCTGCTACAACTATGACTACTACAACTACTGCTACTACTGCTATTACTACTACTGCTACTGCTACTACTACTATAACTACTCTTACTCCTAATACTACTACTACTACTGCTCCTGCTACCACTACTACTATTGCTACTACTACTATTACTACTGTTGCTACTACTGTTACTTCTGCTACTACTACTGTTGCTACATCATGGCTACTTTTGCTACTACTATTGCCGCAAAAGTAGCAGAGTATTAGGAGTAGGAGAAGTAGTACTAATTGGAGTACCAGTTGTAAGAGTAGTAGTAGTAGTGGTGACAGCAGTACTGGTAGAACTAGTAGTAGTAGTAGCACTAGCAGCAACAATAGCCGCAGCCGTAGGAATAGTAGTAGTAGTTTTAGTAGTAGCAATGGTATTCGTTATGGTAGGAGTAGTAGTAGTAGTAGTCGCTACGATGGGAGTAGTTGTGGTAGTAGCAGCAGCAGCTATAGTACAAGAAGTTGTAGCGATTGTAGCAACAGCAGCAATAGTAGTAGTACTACTAGATGTAGTTGAAGTAGTTGTAGGAGTAGCAGTAGGAGTAGTAGTAGTATTAGTTGTAGTTGTAGTAAAAGTAGTACTGCAAGTAGAACTTCTAGTTATGGCTATAGTAATAGCAGTAGTTGCAGTAGTAGTTGTCGTAGTAGTAGCTACAGTAGTACTATTAGTACTAGCAGCAACATCAATAGTAATTGTAGTATTAGTAGTGATAGTAGTAGTAGTAGTAGTAGTAGTAGTAGTAGCAGCACCAGCAATAACATAGCAGTAGTAGTAGTAGTAGCAATAACCGTAGCGGCAGCTGTAGTAGTTGTTGTAGTAGTAGAAGTAGTAGTTGTAGTATGTGAATTAATTATAGTAGTAGTAGTAGCAGTAGTAAGAGTAGTTATAGTAGTCGTAGTAGTTGTTGTTGTTGTAGTAGTAGTAGTGGTAGAAGTAGTGGTAGTAGTAGTAGCAGCAGCATTAGTACTAGCAGCAGTAGCAATAATAGTAGTAGTAGTAGTAGCAATAGTACTAGTGATAATGGTGGTGGTATTATTTGTAGTAGCGATAGTAGCAGCAGTAGTTGTAGATGTAGTAGTAGCAGTAGTAGTACTAGTATCAGTAGCAGTAGCCGTAGTAGTAGTTGTTGTTGCTGTTGTTGTAGTAGGAGTAGTAGTTGTTATTATTGTGTTTGGAGTACTTGTACTAGTAGTAACATTAGTAGCAGTAGCAGTTGTAGTAATAGCAGCAGCAGTAGTAGTAGTAGGAGGAGGAGCAGCACTAACAATAGTAATAGAAGTAATCGTAGCAGTAGCAGTAGCGATGGCGGTAGTTGTAGTTGTAGTAGTAGAAATACTAGTTATAGTATGTGAAGCAATGGTAGCAATAGTAGTAGCAAAAGTAGTAGTATGAGTAGTAGTAGTAGTAGTAGTTGTTGTTGTTGTTGTGGTAGTAGTAGTGTTAATAGTGGTAGTAGTAGTAGTAGTAGTAGTAGTAGTTGCATTAGTAGTAGCAGCCGTAGTAGTAGTAGTAGTAGTAGCAGTAGTAGTAGTAGTAGTAGGAGTAGCACAATTAGTAATAGTTGTGGAAGTAGTAGCGAATGCAATATTAGTCATAGCAGCTGCAGAATCAACAGTCGTAGTAGTAGCAATAACAATAACAGCAACAGCAGCCGTACTAGTCCTTGTTGTTGTAGTAGCTAAAATAGCAATAGGAGCAGTAGTGGAAGTAGCAGCAGTAGTAGCAGTTGCAGTAGTTGTATTAGCAATAGTAGTCGTAGCAGTAGTCGTAGTGGCAGTAGTTATTGTAGCAGTAGCAGTAGTTGTAGCGGCGGTAATAGTGGTATCAATAGTAGAAGTAGTTGTAGTTGTAGTAGTAGTATAGATTGTAATAGTACCATTAGCGTTGTTGTGGTGGTGGTAGTAGTAGTAGTAGTACTAGTTGTGGTAGCAGTAGTAGTAGCAGTCGGCAAAGTAATAATAGTAGTAGTAGTTGAAGTCGAAGTAGTAGTACATGTAGTAGTAATTGTAGTAGTAGTAGAAGAAGTTGTTGTACTTGTAGTATTCGTAGTAGTAGTTGTTGTAGTAGTTGTAGTTGTTACAAGAGTTCTAGCAGTAGCACTATTAGTAGTAGTAGTAGTAGCAGTAGAAGAAGTAGTAGTAGTAGTATTGGTAGAGGTAGCAGTTGTAGCAATAGTAGTAGTAGCAGTAGTAATAGTAGTAGTGGCACTAGCAATAGTAGGAACAGTAGAAGTTGTTATACTAGAAGTGTTAGCAGCAGCACCAGTGGTAGCAATAGCGGTAGTAGTAATAATAATGGTAAAAGGAATAACTATAGTAGTAGTATTAGAAAAATCAGCAACAGTAGTAGGAGAAGAAGTAGTAGTAGTAGTATTAGTAGTAGTAGGATAAGTAGTATTAGTTGTAGCAGTTTTGGCAGTAATAGTTGTAGTAGTAGCAGTAGTAGCAGAAGTAGTAGAAGGAGAAGTAGCAGTATTAATTGTAGTACTAGTTGTAGTGATCGTTGTTGTTATTTTAGAAGAAGTAGTAGTAGTAGTAGCAGTAGTAGTAGCTTAGTAGTAGTAGCAGCAGCAGTAGCAGCAATAGTAGTAGTAGTAGTAGTTGTAGTAGTAGTAGTACTCGTGGTAGAAGAAGAAGTAGTAGTAGTAGTAGTAGTAGTAGTAGTAGAAGTATTTGGAGTACTAGTAGTAGTAGTGGTAGATGTAATAGTTGTAGTGGTAGCACTAGTAGTGGCAACAGTAGCAGCAGCAGCAGCCTGTGTAGTAGTAGTAGTTGTTGTTGTTGTTGCTGTTATTGTAGTAGTAGTAGTAGTATTAGAGTAGCACTAATAGTATTAGTAGTATTAGTAGCAGCAACAGTAATAGTAGTAGCAACAGCAACAGCTGTTCTATTTGTTGTAGTTGTAGTAGTTGAAGTAGCAGTAGCTACTGTACTAGAAGTAGTAGCGGTTGTAGGAGTTGTAGTAGTAGTATTAGGAGGAGGAGGAGTAGTAGTAGTAGTAGTAGTTGAAGTAGAAGTTGTAGTAGCAGCAGTAGAAGTAGTAGTCATAGAAGTAGTAGTAGATGTAGAAGTGATAGCAATAGTAGTTGAAGGTGAAGTAAGTGTAATAGTAGTGGTGGTATTAATAGTAGTAGTAGTAGTAGTAGAAGTGGTTGTAGTAGTGGTATTCATAGTAGTAGTTGTTGTAATTATTATAGTAGTAGTAGCTGTTATAGTGGTTGGAGCAGTAGCAGTATCAGTAGTTGTAGTAGCAGTAGTAGAAGCAGTAGAAGTAGTAACAACAGCAGCAGCAGTAATAGCAGTAGCAGTAGTAGCAGCAGCAACAGTAGTAGTAGCAGTAGCAGTGGTAGTAATAGTAGAAGTTATTATACTAGTAGTGTTAGTAGTAGTAGCAAGAGTTGTAATAGTAGGATTAAAAGCATAGCAGCAGCAGTAGTAGTAGCAATAGCAGTAGCAATAGTAGTAGTACTAGCAGTAGTAGTTGTAGTAGTAGTAGAAGTGGTAGTAGTAGTAGCTGAAGTTGTAGTAGTAATATTAGTAGTATTAGTAATAGTAGAACTAGTAGTAATAGTAGGAGAAGTTGAGTTGTAGCAGTAGCCGTAGTAGTAGTGGTAGTAGTAATACAAGCTGTAGTGCTATAGCGGTTGTAGTAGGTGAAGTAGTAGCATTAGTAGCAGTAGCAGCAGTGGTTGCAGTCATACTAGTATTAGTTGTAGTTGTAGTAGGAGTAGCAGAAGTAGCAGTAGTAGCAGTAATTGTAGTGGTACTAGTTGTAGTTGTCGTTGTAGAAGTAGTTGTAGCAATTGTAGTTATGGCAATAGTTGTTGTAGTAGGCAAATTAGTAGAAGTATTAGTGCTACTAGTAGTAGCAGGAGAAATAGTAGTAGTAATAAGAGTAGTAGTATTAGAAGTAGTAGCGGTAGTTATAGAAGTAGTGATTGCAGCAGCTGCAGTAGTAGGAGGAGGAGAAGTAGAAGTAATAATAGTAGTGCTAGTAGTAGTAGTTGCAGTAGTAGTAGTAGCGTTAGAAGTAGCAGCAGTAGCAATAGTAGTAGTAGTCGGGTAGTAGTAGTTGTTGTTGTACAACTAATACTATTACCGCTTTTGCTACTACCACTACCGCTACTACAACTATTACTACTATTGCAACTACTACAATTGCTACTACTACTACTCCTCCTCCTACTACTACTATAGCAACTGCTACTACTACTACTGTTACTACTGCTACTACTACGACTACTACTACTGCTGCGACTACTACTACTTCTAATACTACTATTGCTGCTACTACTAATAGCAGTACTACTCCAAATACTCATATTACAACTACCACTATTACTACTATTGCTACCACAACTCCTACTACCACTACAATTATTACTACTAGTATTATTATTACTTCTACTACTACTACTACTACTCCTACTGCTACTTCTACTACAACTACTGTTAATACTACGACGACTACAACTTCTACTGCCACCCTACTTTTACTCTGCTAATTACAACTACTCTTACTACTACTATTGCTGCTATTTCTACTACTGCTCCAACTTCTACTACTAATACTATTACCCCTACTACTACTACTACTACTACCACTACTGCTAGTACTACTACTGCTGCTGCTGCTGCTGTTGCTGCTACTAATACTATTACTACTATGACTTCTACAACTATTGCAGCAACAACAACAACAACAACAATAGCTATTATGACTAGTGTAACTACTACTAATGCTTGTACAACTGCTACTGCTACAACAACAACTACAACAACTTCTACTACTACTAATTCTACTACTACTATTACTTCTACTACTACTATTACTTCTACTACTAGTACTACTACAACTCATACTACTATTATGACTATTACTACTATTGATGCTGCTGCTGCAGCTGTTGCTCCTAATACTCAAACTACAACTACTACTATGACTACTACTACTTCTACTATTACAGCTACTACTACTATTACTACTACTACTACTATTATTACTACTAATACTAATACTACAAGTACTATCGGTACTACTTCTATTCCTACTACTGCTCCTACTACTATTACTAGTACTACTACTGATACTACTAGTACTACTAGTACAACAACAACTACTACTGCTACTACTACTACTGTTACTACTACTAATTCTATAGCTATCGTTACTGCTACTACTACTACTGTTACTACTACTAATTCTATAGCTATCGTTACTGCTACTACTACTACTACATCTTATACTGCTCCAACTACTATTGCTACTACTTCTACTACTACTACAAGCACAACAACAACAACAACAATTACTACTACAACTACAACTACTACTACGAATACATCTACTCCCCCTACCACCACTTCAACTACTACTACTACTACAATTACAACTCTTACAACTACTCCAACTCGAACCCGTACTCCTACTACTATTGCTACTCCTACTCCTGCTACTGCTCCTACTCCTACTCGAACTCCTACTCCTACTTCTACTCTAACGCCTAATCCAACTACGACTACTCCTACTTTTGCTAATACTACTAATATAACTACCTCTACTTCTCCTCCTCCTACTGCCACTGCTACTACTACTACAACAACTAATACTACTACTATAACTACTACTACTTCTATTACTACTACAACAATAACTCCTATTGGAACTCCTACTACCAATCCTACTTCTACTTCTACTACTATAACTACTACTATAACTACTACTATAGCTACTACTACAGTTTCCACTACTACTATTACTACCACTACTATTATTACTACTACGACTACTGTTACTACTAGTGTTGCTGCTACTACTACTACTACTACTACAACTACTATTACTACTACTACTTCTACTATGACCCCTACTACTCCTACAACTACTGCAATTACTACTACCACAACAACAACTACTACTACTCCCCCGCGAACTGCAACTCTTGCTACAACTCCTACTACTACTTCTGCTACTTTGAAAACTACAGCTATAACAACTACTGCTACTGCTACTGTGACTACTACTACAGCGACAACAACTACTAGTACAACACTAACACTTCTGCTGCTGTGACTTCTACTACTACTACATCGACCACCACTACTACTGTGACAACAACAACAACTTCTTCAGCTACTACTACTAGTACTACTGCTACTGCTGCTACTACAACTACAACTGCTACTACTACTACAACTTCTACTATTAATACTACTACTACTACACTGCTAATTGTACTCCTACTACTACTATTACTACTACAACAACAACTTCTACTATTAATACTTCTACTACTACACTGCTAATTGTACTCCTACTACTACTACTACTACTACTACTACTACTATTACTGCTACTATTACTACTGCAACTATGACTATGACTACGACTACAACGATAACTACAACAACACCAATTGCAACTACTATTTTCCCACAACAACAACTACCACTACTTCTCCCACTACTACGACTGCTGCTGCTACTACTCCTCCAGCAACAACTACTATTGTTACTACTACTACAACTACTACAACTACTTCTACTACTGTGACAGTTGCTACTACTGCTACAAATACTTGTACTACTGCAACTACTAGAACGACAACAACTCATACTGCTACTACTACTACTCCTCGAACTACTACTACAACAACTATAACAACTGGCACTACAACTACCTCTACAATAGTGACTACAACAACTACTACTACTGATACGACAACCGCTAGTACTTCAACTATGACAACAACAACAACTTCTACTACTACTACAACTGCTGCTGCTACTGCTACTTCTGCTACTTCTCCACGTCCTCTACCTCCTCCTCCTACTACTTCCACTACCACTACTAGTACTACCACATTTATGACTACTACTACTACCACCACCACCACCACCAAAACACTACTACTGGCACTACAGTATAACAACTACTACTCGGACTACTAATAACTAGTAGCTGACCATATTACTACTACTACTACTACGACTACTAATACTACTAACCTACTACTACTACAACTACTAAACAACTACTACTACACTACTACTACTCTACTACTACTACTACTACTGCTACTACTACTACTACTACTACTACTGCTACTGCTACTACTACTACTACTACGACTACTATTTCTACTACTACTACCACCACCACTACTCCTACTAGTTCTACAGCGACAACTACTATAACAACTACTACTATTGCTAGTACTACATCTACTACTATTGCTGCTCATGCTATTGAAACAACAACTACTGCTGCTACTACTATTGTTGCTACTAGTACAACTACTACAACTCCTATTACCACAACTACTATTGCTCCTTCTGCTACTAAAACTACTACTACTCCTACTACTACTACTACTTCGAATACTCCTACGACTTCTATGACTACTACTCCGACTACCACTTCAACTACTACACTCCTACTACAAAAATTACTACTACAACTAAGACTACTACTACTACTGCAACAATTACTACAATTACAACTACTCTAATTGCTACTACTAATCCTACTATTATTATGACACTACTACAAGTCGTACTAATACTACTACTCCAAAGACTCCTAGTACAACTACTACTGCAACAATTGGACCTACTACTACTATTACTACTACTTCTACAACTGCTGCCACTACTATTGCTGCTGCTTCTACTACTACTACTATTACAAATACTACTCCTATTGCTACTACTATTAGTTTTGCTACAACAACTACTACTACTACAACAATTTATACTACTACCAGTACTACTACAACTACTGTTGTTGTTACTACTACTATTTCTGCTTCTGCTGCTACTACTACTACTACTCCTACAACTATTACTACTACTACTCCAAGTACTCCTACTACTACTGCTACTATTGCTCCTACTGTAACTCCTACTACTTCTACCATTCCTATGACTACTACTACCCTTGCTCCAACTACTACTACTACTACTACTATTATAGCTACTTCTACAACTACTAATACTACAACAACTACTACAATAACTAGTACTACTACTGCTACTACTACTACTACTAGAGCAATTGCAACTACTACTACTCCTACTACTACTGGTACTAATACTAATAATACTAACACTACTACTACTCCTCCTTCTACAACTACTCCTACTCCTGCACCAACTCTTACTACTATTCCTACTACTTGTCCTACTGCTACACCTACTACTATTACTATGACTCCAACTACTAATACTAACACTACAACTACTACTACTATTTCTACTACTAACACTCTTGCTACTACTACACTTGTTGCTGCTCCTGTTAAAACTACTACTTTAGCTTTTATAATGACTACTACTACTATTGCTCTTAGTACAACTACTACTGCGACGACCCGTACTACCACTACAACCATGACTACTACTGCTTCTTCTGCTACTACTACTATTGCTGCAGCTGCTGTTGCTACTACCACTAATATTTCTACAACTACTGCTACTACTACAACTACCCCTACTACTACAAGAATTACTACTACTATGCTACTACTATTCCTACTACTACAACAACAACTACTACGTCTTCTACCTTTTCAACTCCTACTCCAACTACTTCTGCTACAACTACTTCTATGACTACTACTATTCCTACTCCTACTCCAACTCATACTACTACTATAACTACTACTATTGCTGCGACACCTACTCCAACAGTAATAACTCCTACTATTTCTACTACTGCTACTATTACTACCTCTAGTACTACCACTTTTGCGACGTCTACTATGCTACTCGTACTACAACAATCTCTACTAGTACTACTACTACTCCCACAACTACTACTATTACTACTACCATTGCTCTTGCTACTACTTCAACTGCTACTACTACTACTCCAACTACTACTACTTCTACTTGTACTAATACTCGACTACAACTACCGCTATTACATCTACTACTACTACTACTCCTACTTCTGCAACTACTACTACCATGACTACGACTACAAGAACAACAACAACAATAACTACTACTACAACTAATACTACTGCTACTGGTGCTGCTACCACAACAATTGCTACTACAACTACTGTTGTTGCTGCTGCTACTACTGCTACTGCTACTCCTACCACTACTACTACTACTACTACTAATGCTAATGTTGCTGCTAATACTGCGACTACTACTACTACAACCCCAACAACACCTACCACTACTACTACTATTATTTCTACAACAATTGCTACTGTAAACACTACTACTACTCCTTCAACTACTACTACCATGATTACTATTACTACTACGACAACAACAACAATAACTACTATTGCTATTATTAGTACTACTGCTACTACTCCTGCTGCAACTACAACTGCTCCTACTACTACTACTATCTACTACTACTACAAACACTGCTACTACTACTGCTACATTTACAACTACTACTGCGACTACCGCTACCGTTACTACTGCTACTACTATTGCTGCTACTACTAGTACTGCTACTACTACACCCATTACCACAAATAATACTACTACTACTACTACTACTTTTTCTACTACTACTACTATTACTACTACTATTATTATTACTACTACTACTACAGCTACTACACCTTCGAATGGGATTACCCCAGCTGCTACTACTGCTACTGCTACTACCACCTCTGCTATTATCGCTACTACAACTGCTTCTACTTCTATTACTACTACTTCTGCAATTACATCTACTACTCCTCCTCCACATACTACTACTACTTCTACTACTACTATTACTACTTCTACTGCCCTTACTACTACCCATACTACTATACCTACTCCTGCTGCTACTACTACAGCAACAACAATAACAACATCTACTGCTACTATTTGTACCACTACTGTTGGAACTACTATTACAACAACAACTACTACTACAACTACTACCACTACTCCAACTACTGATACTACTACCACTACTACTGCCACTGCAACTACTGCCACTACCACTACTACTACTACTACTATAGAAACTACTACTAATGCCACTGCTACAAATGCAACCTATAGTACTACAACAACAACTACTACTGCTACGATTGCTACAGTTGCAACTCCTAGTACTACTATAATTACTATGCTACTATTACTAAGACTAAAATAAAAACTACTGCAACAACTACTACTGCGGCTGCAACTCCCCCCTCTACTTCTACAACTACTAATACTACTACCACTATGACAACTCCTCCTACGACTTCTACAAATACCACTTCTACTATTACTACTATGTCTACTACTACTACAACTACAACAATAACAACTATTACTATTACTACTACTACTACTACTACTACAACAACAACAACAACTACTACAACTACTACTACTACTGCAACCACTACTATTGCTATTACTACTTCTACTACTACTATTGCTACTACAACTACTACTACTAAACTTATTACTACTAATACTACGACTACCACTGCTACTACTACTACTACTACTAATATTACAACTAGTATTGGTACAAGTCCTTCTACTACAATTACTACAACAACTACTACTACCACAACTAGTACTCCAACTACTGCTATTACTACTCTGATTAGTACTACTATTGCTGCTACTACTACTGCTACTACCACCATTGCTACTACTACTCCTACTAATACTACTACTACTCTTGCTACTACTACTAATTCTACTATTACTGCTACTACAGCTACTACTTCTATTTCTACTCCTACTACTCCTCCTAGTATAGCTACTACTACCACTGTTGCTACTACTTCCCCAACTCCTACACCAACTCCTATTACAACAACTACTACAAGTAGAACTACTATTAGTATTGCTACTTGTCCTCCTGCTGCAATGACTACTACAACTTCTAGTACTACTACTACTTCTGCTACTACTACTACTACTACTACTACTACTATAACAACTGTTGCTGCTACTACTGCTACTAGTACTACTACTAGTACTACTACTACTACTAATACTAATACTACTAATAATACTACTATGGCCAGTACTGCTACTACAAACACTATTACTATAGGTGTTGCTGCTACTACTACTACTACAACTATAACCATAATAACTACTACTAGTAGTAGTACTACTGTTGTTGTTGTTGCTACTATTACTACTACATTACAATGACATATACAACTAATAGTACTATAGCTACGCCTACAACAATTACTATTACTATAACTACTACTGCCGCTGCTACTGCTGCTACTACCAGACCTCCTATCGCTACTAATACTGCTAATACAACAACCACTACAACTACTCTTTCTACTACTACTAATATTGCTAATACCACTACTAAAACAACATCTACTACTATTACCACAAATACTACAATTGCTACTACTGCTACGCCTACTAATACTATTACTACTACAACCACTACAACTATTCCTACAACAACAACTACTACTGCTGCTGCTGCTGTTGTTCCTACAACAACTCCTACTCCTACTACTTCTACTACTATTCCTACTACAACAACTCCTACTCCTATTACTACTACTATTACGGCTACTGCTACTTCCATAACTACTGCTGCTACTACTACTACTACTACTGCTACTACTACTACTACTACTACTACGCCTACTAATACTACTACTACTACAACCACTACAGTTCTTGCTACTACTACTACTGCTGCTGCTGCTGCTGCTACTGCTGTTGCTACTACTACAACAACACCAACAATAACTACTACTACTACTACTAGTACTACTACTACTACCTACTACTACGACTACTACTACTACTACTACTTTCACCCCTATTGCTACTACTACTATGGCTACTACTACTTCCACTACTACTACTAATCATACAACAACTCCTACTCATAAAACTACACCTACTATTACTTTTTCTATGAGAATTACTACTACTCCTATTACAGCTACAGTGACTACTCCTACTACTACTACTGTTGCTGCTACTGCTACTGCTACTACTACTACAACTACTCCTACTCCTCCTCCTCCTCCTACTACTACTACGGTTACTGCTACTACTACTACTACTACCACTACTACTACTACTACTGCTACAACTACTACTACTACTTTCACCACTATTACTACTACTACTACGACTATTGCTACTTTCACAACTACTACTACTCATACACCAACTCCTACTCATAAAACTACACCTACTATTACTTTTTCTACGAGAATTACTACTACTCCTATTACGGCTATAGTGACTACTACTACTACTACTACTAGTACTAGTACTACTAATAGTACTACTACTACTACTACTACTACTTCTACTCCTATTACTACTGCTACTACTACTACTACGACCACTACTACTACCACCACCACTACTACTACCACCACCACCACCACCACTACCACCACCACCACTACGTCTACTGCTACTACTATGACTACTCCGACTACCACTACTACTACAATAACTACTACTACCAGTATAACCACTACCCCTACAACTTTGGCTAATCCTCCTCCTCCTACTACTGCTAATACCACTAGTAATACTACAAATACCATACCTACTACTACTGCTTCTTCTTCTACTTCAACTGCTACTGCTGGTACCCATACTAATACTCGACTACTACTACTATTACTACTTCTACCACTGCTACTACTACTACTACTACTAGTACTACGACGACTACTACTACTACTACTACCACTACTACTGCTACTTCTACAACCACTACTGCTACTACTACTATGGGTACAACAACTGCTATAATTACTACTAGTAATACTACAACTACTACTATTACAACTACTATTGCGACTACTACTTTTGATACTATTACTCCTACTAATACTACTACTACTACTACCGCTGCTGCTGCTACTATTACTATTGCTACTGCAACAACAACAACAACTACTACTACTACTATTTCTAGTACTATTACTACTACTACCACTACTACTACTCTTGCAACTACTACTACAACAACAACAATAACTACTTCTACTACTAGTACTACTGCTAGTACTGCTACTATGACAACAACTGCTAGTTCTACTACTACGACGACTATTGCTACTACTGCTACTACTGCTGCTGCTGCTACTAGTACTACTACTACTGCTACTAATACTATTACTACTGCTTTGTTGTTACTGGTGCTAATACTGCTACTGCTTCAACTACAACACCTACAACACCTACTACTACTACTGCTATTACTACTGCTAACACAACTACTACACTTCCAACTACTACTACCATGACTACCACTACTACTACAACACAACAGCAATAGCTACTACTACTACTTCTAGTACTACTGCTACTGTTGTGCTACTACTACAACAGCTACTACTACTACCTCTACTACGACTTCTACCACTATACTACTACCGCTTCTACTACAACTACTACAAGTACTACAACAACAACAACTGCTACTTTTACTACTAGTACTGCCACTACTACTACCACTACTACTACTACTACTGTTGTTACTACTACTAGTACCACTACTACCACACCTATTACTGCAAATATTACTACTACGACTACTAATACAACTTTTACTACTACAAGTACTATTACTACTACTATTGCTACTAATGCTCCTACTACTAATACCACTACTACTTCTACTACTACAACTACTACTCCTTCTTTTGCGATTACTACTACTACTACTGTTGTTGCTGCTATTACCAATTCTACTACTGCTAGTACTGCTACTACTTCTACTTCTATTACTACTACTACTGCAACTACTTCTATTGCTACTCCTACTACTACTCCTCCCGCTACTACCCCTACTTTTACTACTACTATTACTACTAGTATTGCTCCTACTACTCCCCGTACTCCTACACCGACTCGTGTTACTACTATAACTACTAGTACTACAACAACAACTACTACAACAACTACTACTACTTCTATCTGTACCTCTACAACTAGAACTACTATTACAACTACTTCTACTACTACGACAACTACTACTGCTACTAGTGCTACTACTACTACTACTACTACTACTACAACAACAACTACTACTCCCGCTACTACAACTACTACAGCTGCTCCTACAACTACAACTCCTAGTGCCACCACAACAACTACTACTACTATGGCTACTAGTGGTACAGCTACAACTCCTAGTACTACTTCTATTACTACTACTACTACTATTATAAAGACTACTACTTCTACAACAACAACTACTGTTGTTGCGGATGCTGCGGTTGCAATTCCTACTACTACTACTTTGACTACTAACACTACTACCACTACGACACCTCCTCCTACTACTTCTACAACTACCACAACTACTACAACCACTACTACTACTACTACGACTACTACAATAACTAGTACTATTATTATTACTACTACTACTGCAACCACAGCAACTACTACTACTACTTCTACTACTACTTCTGCTACTATAACAACTACTACTCCAACACTTATTACTACTAATACTACAACAACAACAACTACTACTACTACTACTACGACTAACATAACTACTGCTATTGCTACAAGTACTTCTACTACTATTACGATTGCTACTACTACAACTACAACTACTATTCCTACTATTGCTATTACTACTATTATTACTACTACTACAACAACAACAACTACTACTACAACCACTACTATAACTACTACTACAACTACAACTACTACTCCTACAGCTTTTGCTAATCGTTCTCCACCTCCTACTACTACTAATACTACTACTAATACTACAACTACCGCACCTACTACTACTGCTACTTCTACTACTGCTGTGCTTCTGCTACTACGACTACTACTATGACTACTACTTTTGATACTATTGCCACGCGTGCTGCTACTACTACTATGACTACTACAACTACCATAGCAACAACAACGATGACAACAACAATTATTACGACTACGCCAACTACTACTACAACTACTATAGCAACTGCAACTGCTACTTCTACTACAATAACAACAACATCTACTACCACTAATACTACTTCTACTACTACTACTTCTAGTACTACCGCTTTTGCTTCTTCTACTATGCTACTCCTACTACAACTATTTCTACTAGTACTACTACTACTCCCACAACTACTACCATTACTACTACCAATGCTCCTGCTACTACTTCAACTACTACTACCACTACTACAACAACTACTACTTCTACCCCTACTAATACTCGACTACAACTACTACTACTATATCTACTACCACTACTCCTCCTCCTCCTCCTCCTCCTACTACTACTATTACTCCTCCTACTTCTGCAACTACTACTACCATGACTACTACCACTACAATAACAACAAAAATAATAACTACTACTACTATAACTAGTACTACTGCTATTGCAGCTGCCACTACAACAATTCCTACTACTACTACTGCTTCTGCTGCTACTACTGTTACTGCTACTCCTACTTCTACTACTACTACTACTACCATCACTAATGCTAATGTTGCTGCAAATACTGCTACTACTACTACTACAACACCAACAACACCTACCACTACTACTACTACTATTTCTATTAATATTACTACTATAAACACTACTACTATTCCAGCAACTACTACTACCATGATTACTACTACTACTATAATAACAACAATAATAACTACTATTACTTCTACTAGTACTTCTGCTACTGCTACTACAACTGCCCCTACTACTACTACTACCTACTACTACTACTAGTACTGCTACTACTACGACTACTACTACTACTACTATATTTACTACTACTACTGCCACTACTACTACCACTACTACTACTACTATTGATGCTACTACTAGTACCACTACTACTACATCTATTACAACAAATACTACTACTTCTACTATTACAACTTTTACTAATACTACTATTACTACTATTGTTGCTTCTAATGCTTCTACTACTATTACTACTACTACTATTACTTCTTCTACTAGAGCTACTACTCCTTCTATTGCGATTACTCCAACTGCTACTATTGCTACTGCAACTACCACTTCTACTACTGCCACTACTACAATTGCTTCTACTTCTATTACTACTACTTCTGCAGTTACATCTATTGCTACTCCTACTATGACTCCTCCACTTCCTACTACTATTACTGCTTCTACTGCCCCTACTACTACCCATACTCCTACATCTACTCCTATTGCAACTACGACAACAACAATAACTACTACTACTACTATTTGTACCACACCTGCTGGAACTACTATTACAACTACTTCTACTACTACGACTACTACTGCTGCTGCTGCCACTGCAACTACTGCCACTACTACTACTGCTGCTACTACTCATCAACTACTACTACTGCTGCTGCTACAACTGCAACCCATAGTACTACAACAACATCACCAACAACAACAACTACTACTACTGCTACTAGTGCTACAACTGCAACTCCTAGTACTATTATAATTACTATGCTACTATTACTAAGACTACAACGAAAACTACTGCAACAACAACAACTGCTGCTGCAGATGCTGTGGCTGCAACTCCTCCCTCTACTACTAATACTACTAATAATACTACCACTATGACACCTCCTCCTACTACTTCTACAAAAACAACTTCTACTACAACTAATATTTCTACCCTACTACAACTAGTACAATAACTATGACTACTACTCCTACTATTACTACTACTGCTACTACTGCTACTGCAACCACTACTATTGCTACTACAACAACAACAACTACTACACTTATTACTACTAATACTACGACTACTACTACTACTACTACTATTGCTACAAGTCATTCTACTACTATTACTACTACTACTACTACTACTAGTACTTCTACTACTGCTATTACTACTGTTATTAGTACTACTACTGCTACTACCACCACTGCTACTGCTACTCCTGCTACTACTACTACTACAACTCTTGCTACTATCAATTCTACTATTACTGCTACTACAGCTACTACTTCTATTTCTACTCCTACTACTCCTACTAGTGCTACTACTACTACCACTACTCCTACTACTTCCGAAACTCCTATACCAATTCCTATTACAACAACTACTAAAAGTACAACTACTATTACTATTGCTACTTGTACTCCTACTACTGCAATGACTAATACAACTTCTTCTAGTACTACTACTACTTCAGCTACTACTACTAGTACCACCACCACCACTACTATAACTATTATTGATGCTACTATTGCTACTACTACCAGTACTGATACTACTTCTACTAGTACTATGACTACAACAACTAGTACTGCTGCGGCAGCAACTCCAACAACTACAACTACTGCTCCTACTTCATTACTACAACAACTACTACTACAACTACAACTAGTACTTCAACTACAACTACTACTACTATTACTACTACTACTACTTGTACTAATACTACTACTACTTGTACTGCTACTAGTTTACTACTACTGCTGTTACAACTATTGCTACTAGTACTACTACTACTACTACTACTACTACTACTACTACTACTACTACTACTACTTCTACTACTACTACTACTACAATTACTACTACTATTGCTACTACTGCTTCTACTACTATTACTACAACTGCTACTAAAGCTAGTATTCTTGCTATTGTGATTACAACTGCTACTACTGCTGCTGCTGCTGCTACTACAACTTTTGCTGCTGCCACTACTACTACGACTTCCACTGCTATTAAAACTACTGCTACTACTACTTCAATTGCTACTTCGACTACTGCTCCTCCTACTATCACTAGTCCTACTACAACTATTATTACTACTCGTCCTCCTACTGCTGCCCCTACTCCTACACCTACTCCTGTTCCTAGTACAATAACTACTACAACTATGACTACTACTACAAAAACTACTATTACAACTACTATTACTACCACCACCACTTCTACTACTATAACAATTACTGCTACTGCTATTTCTACAATGACAACAACTACTGCAGCTGCTACAACTGCAACTCCTAGTACTACTACAATAATAACTACTACTACTACTGCCACTAATGCTACTATTGCATGTACTACAACAACAACTACTATTGCTGCTACTATAGCTACAACTAGTAGTACCACTTATGTTACTGCTGCAACTCCTAGTACTACTACTACTACTGCAACTACTATTTATTCTACTACTATTACTACAACAACAACAACAACAACTGCTACTACTACTACGATGGCTACTATTCCTCCTCCTCCTCCTCCTCCTCCTCCTCCTCCTACTACTACTACACCTACTATTACTTCCGCTACTAGAATTACAACTACTACAATTATCGCAACTACTACTAGTACTATTACTATTACTGCTACTATTAATACTTCTACTATTACTACTACTTCTGCTACTACTACTAGTATTACTCCTGCTTCTACTACTATAGCAACTACTTCTACCACTACTACCTCTAGTACTACTAGTACTCCTAATACTACTACAATTGCAACAACAACTACTATTACTACTACAACCCCTCATACAAGTACAACTACTATGACTAATACTATTACTACGACAATAACTAGTACAACTACTACTACAACTACTACTCCTACTACAACTACTACTACTACTAATACTACTAGTACTACTATTATTTCTGCTACTACTACTCAAACTCCAACTCCTAATCCAACTACTATTCTGAATACTACTACTTCTACTACTACTACTACGACTTATGCTACTACTACTACTAATACTACTTCTACTACTACTACTGCAACTACTATTACTACTAATTATATGGTTGATGCTACTGCTAATACTACTACTACTACTAAAACTACTACTAGTAGTAGTACTCCTACTACAACTACCACCACTACTCTTCATTCTGCTTCTACAACTGTTGTTATTGCTACAGCACATACTACTCGTACAACTCCGAATACTGCGATTATGACCACTCCTACAACTACGCCTCTTGATAGTACTACTACTCCTTTAACCACTCGTACTACTACTCCTATGACTACTATTATTATTGCTCCACCTGTCACTACTACTACTACTACTACAACTACTCTAGCTACTGCTACTACTACTAGTACTACCCCTACTCCAACTACTACTACACCTACTACTACTCCTACTGCTACACCAACAAGAACAACAACAATGGCTACTACTACTACTATAATGATTACTACTACTACTACTACTTCTACTACTAGTACAGTTGCTACTACTACTACTCCTACTACTAGCACTACTAATACTAACACTAATACCACTACGACTAATACTAACACTCCTACCTCTTCAACAACTACCGCTACTGCTGCTACAAATACTACTCCTAAAACTTCCACAACATCTACGACTACCAACTACTCATAACACTCCTACAGTTTCTGCGACTATAACTCCGACTACTACTATAACTACTACTATTACACTCCTACTACTACTAGTGCTATTGCTTCTGCTGCTACTACGACCACTACTACTACTACTTCTACTACTACTACTACTCTTACCACTACTGCTACTACTACTACTACTCATACTAATACTACTACTCCAAACGCTCTGAATACTACAACTACTACTAGTACTGCAATTGCCAATACTGATACTACTACTACTACTACTGTTGTTGCTTGCTGCTGTTGTTGTTGTTGCTGCTACTACTACTACTTCAACTACTACTCCTGCTACTACTACTAATACTACTACTACTATTACTACTACTTCTACTACTACTGCTACTGCTACTACACAACTGCTACTACTAGCGCTATTACTATTCCTACAGCTACAACTATTACTACTACTGTTGCTCCAACTACAACTACTCCCGCTGGTACTACAACTACTACTACCACTAGTGCTACTACAACTGCTACTAGTACTACTACTATGAATACTACTACTACAACAAACACTACTACTACTACCTCTACAACTACAGATGCTGCTGCTGCAACTCCAACAACTATTACTACTACTACTATTCAAACTCCTACTCTTATTATTGCTCGTACTATTACTCCTATTAATCCTACTAATACAATAACAACAACTACTACTACTACCACTACTACTACTACCACTACCACTGCAACTATTGCAACTACTACTACAATGACAACTACTGCAACTGTTGCTCTAATGACTACTTCTACTACCACTACAATGACTACTACTACTATAGATACTACTACTAATCCTAATACTCCTTCTACTACTGCTACTACTACTATTATTACCATCACTACGACTCTAACTACTGCTACTACTACTAACACTCCTACAACTACTACTATTGTTGCTGCTATTACTACTACTGCTACTACTATTGCCACCACTAGTACTACAACTGCTAATACTGCTATTACTACTACTACTATGACTCCTACTATTACTACTACTACAACAACTACAACTCCTATTATTATTGTTGTTGCTGCTGCTATTGCTACTACTACTACTATAACAAAAATAATAACAACTACTACCCACACTATACTACTACTACAACTAGTACTACTACTACTCCTCCTACTAATCCTCCTACTACTACCACTGTGGCTACTACGACTCCTATGCCAACTCCTACTGCTACTATTGCCCCTACTCCAACTACTACTACTCCATTACTTCTACTTCAACTCCCGCTAAAACTAGACCAACTACTACTACTACAACCACCACCACCACCACCACCACCACCACTACTACTACCACTACTACTACTCCTACAACAATAATTCCTACTACTACTCCTACAACAACAACTGCTTCTAGTAATATTGCAACTACCATGACTTCTACAACTACTACTACTATTGCTACTCCTACTAGTAGTACTACTACTAGTTCTACTAATAGTACATTTGTTACTACCCCTACTCCTACAACTGGAACTACTACTACAAATACTAACACTACTACTACTACTCCTAGTACTACTACTCCTACTGCTACTCCTACTCCTAGCTCTAAAGCCACTAGTACTCCTATAACAACTCTTATTGCTACCGCCAATAATACTACTACCAATCCTAATACTCCTACTACTACTACGACTCCTACTACTACTCCTAACACTCGCACTGCTACTACTGTTGCAACTATTACTATTACTACTATAGCTACTCTAACTACAAAAATTGCTACAACTGCTATCACTACGACTACTACTACGACTACTACAACTACTAATACTATTACTAATACTAACACTACTACAATAACAACAACAACTACTACTAATACTAACACTCCTACTACTTCTAATACTAATAGTACAACAACAACTACTACTACTCCTACTACTACTACTACGACTAGTACTACTACAACAACAACTACTACTACAACGACTACTACGACTACTACTACTAGTACTACTACAACTACTACTACCAGTCATACTAATACTACTACTCCAAACACTCCAACTACTACTACTACTGCAACAACCGCTACTGCTGCTACTCCTACTCCTACTACTACTACTGTATTGCTACAACTACAACTACTACTACTACTAGTGCTCCAACTATTACTACTACTACCCCTAGTTCTACTACTAGTACTACTTCTACGCCTACTACTACTACTGCTGCTACTACTACTACTACTACTACTACTACTACTACTACTACTACTACTACTACTACTACTTCTACTACTCTTACTACTACTACTACTACTAGTTCAACTACTGTAACTACGACTAGATTACCAATAGTACAACTGCTACTACTACTACTCCTTCACCATTGGTACTATACAACTATTGCTATGAAAACCACTACTACTACTACTACTACTTCTACTGTTGCCGTTGCTGCTGCTGCAACTACTACTACCACTACAACTCGTATTCCAACTCCTCCTACAATGACGGCTACTACTACTACCACCACCACGACCACCACTACTACTACTACTAGAACAATAGTTCGTAGTACTACTCCTACAACTAGAATAATTATTAGTACTACTGCTACTACTACCATGACTTCTATTACTACTACTACTACTACAGTTGCTATTGCTAATACTACTACTACTACTACAATTGCTACTACTGCTACTACTACCTCTTTACTGCAAATACAATTGCTATGACTACTACTCCTAATAGTAACACTACTACTACTACTCCTAATACTACTACTACTACGTCTACTCCAACTACTACTCCTAGTCCTACTACAAATCCTACTACTACTATGACTACAACTATTACTACTACTTCTACTACTATTGCTACTCTTCCTACTCCTACTCCCACCACTGCTGCTACTACTAATCCTAATACTACAACTACTACTGCTACTATGACTCCTACCTCAACCCCTATAGGTACTACAACTTCGACTACTACTGCTACTGCTACTATTACGGCTACTACTACAATAACTTCTCCTACTAATACTCCTGCAACAACTACTGCTACTACTACTAGTGCTACAATTACTTTGACTTTTGCTACTGCTACGGACCCAACAACTACTACTACTTCTTCTTCTTCTTCTTCTACTACTACTACTACTAGTACTACTACTACTCATTCTACTACTATTACAATTGCTACTATCA
>RXID01016307.1:0-14202 GCA_005019695.1 Trichopus zeylanicus subsp. travancoricus | reverse complement strand
AAAAAATACCTATTTTATATTTATCAAATTATTTGATTCAAAAATTAATAAATCTTGAATTAACTCTATTAGAACCCTAGAATTCTTTATTTCTGGGCCATTTTTCAATTTCTACTAATTTATTTAATTAACTTGACATTTTCTAATATTAATATATTATATTATTCTATTTACTAATAAATAAATTATTTATTTCTAGAAAATAGTATATACGTTATGTTTGTGAATTATATTTATACTTTTTCGTATTTTGTACTAAAGTTAATATTCGATTTAATATATATGTATTTTACCTTTATCGAAATATTTTGTAAGAAAATATTATTTTAAATTGATGCTAAATTAATCGTTTTATGACTATAGAATTCTTTATTTTTGGGCTACTTTTAAATTTATATTAATTTCTCATTAACTTAGCATTTTCTAATATTAATATATTTTATTATTTTACTTATAAATAACGTGTTTAGTTTCAAAAAGTTGTATAGACGTTATGTTTGGAAATTATATTTATATTTTTGAAGTATTTTATAACTGAATTTAATATTAAATTTAATATATATATATATTACGTTTATCAAACCATTTAATAAGAAAATGAAATGTTAAATAAATCTCAAATTAATTATATTAAGATTAAGGAATCTTTATTTCTGGGACTTTAAAATTCTAATTTATATTAATTTTTTAATTAACACAGTATTTTTAATATTCTATTTACTTGTAAAGAAAGTATTAATTTTCGAAAAATAATGTATATTTTCCATTTATAAATTATATTCATATCATTTTCTTTTGTACAAAATGTAATATTAAATTTAATATATCTCTTAAAGTGGAGAATCAATCAATTTCTAATTCGATCTGGAAAATACTCGTCCAAATACCAAAATTAGACGATTCTAGCGATTTCCAAAATTTCTCGAAATTGACAGAGTTGATCAATTACTCAATTCCAGATTGCGAATTCGTCCAAATAGTCCCCTAAGGGTTTGTTCGGAGGAACGTAAAGTCCATTACCTTAAATACGGTGCTTAGTTCGATCCGAAAAGTTGGAAATTGACGGAATTAGAGAATTCCTACCTTTTCAAATTCCGGTTTTGTGTTCCGAAAATTTCGAGAGAAATTCATATAATTTTTGGAAATTGCGGTGGGTCCCACAAATCAAATGACGAATTTGTATAACATTTAGGGCTTTTTAAAAATTTTTTATTTTAAAATTGATTTACTTGTTTTAGTTTTAAAATATTTATCTGACAAAATATAGTTTGCCTTTAAAGAAATTTGTAATTTTAAATCTATCAAATTATTTAATTTGGTAGCTAAAATATAATAAACAAATCTTGACTTAATTTTATTGTATTTAAATAATTCTTCGTTTATGGGCCATTCTAAGTAATGTATTAATTTTTGAATTAATATATTTTTTTCTGCGAAAATATTTTTTTTACCGTAATCAAATTATTTAACCGGAAAAAAATATAAAATAAATCCTAGATTAATTGTATTCCAATTATGGAATTCTTTATTTTCGGGCCACTTTTAAATTTATATTATTTTTTTATTAACTTAGCATTTCCTAATATTAATTTATTATATTATACTCTTTACTTATCAATATAGTACTTATTTCTGAAAAATAGTATATATGTGACCTTCGTAGATTACATTGATATTTATTTTTAGTATTTTGTAATTAAATTTAATATATATGTATTTTACGTTTATCGAGCCATTTAATAAGAGGAAAACATATTAAATAAATCAAAAATTAATTATTTCATAATTATAGAATTCATTATTTTTTGGCCATTTTTTAATTTATATTAATTTTTTCATGAACTTACTCTTTCATGATGTTAATATATTATATTATTCTATTTACTTATATATATTTTGTGTTCATAAATTATGTCTGTATTTTTCAAGTTTGTACCAAATATAATATTAAATTCAACACATCTTTTCCAATCGAGAGAACTAATCATTTCTAATTCCCACCAAAAAATACCCATCCAAACACCGGAATTAGACAGTTTCAACGATTCCCCCACTTTCAAGGAATCAACAGAGTTGACCAATTTCTCAATTGCACATTGAAAATTCCTCGGAATGACACTTAAGGCTCTCTTGGGATGGATTTCAAATCCCAGGAATTGAGGAAATTGAAGGAATTAAAAGTCCAACTCCTTAGTTACGGTGTTTAGTGCGACTGCAAAATTCGAAATTGACGGAATCAGGAAATTCTCATCCCTTTCCAGTTCCGATTTTGAATTCCGAAAATTTTGAGAGTAATTCATCTAATACCTGCGAATTGCGGTGGGGCCCACAAATAAATGTTTATGCTATTTTTAAAGGTTCTTTATTTTTAAACTAATTTACCTGTTTTAATTTTGAAGTATTTATTTCACTAAAAAAATTTATATTTAAAAATTTTAAGGTTAAATTTACCATATTATTTAACTTCTTAGCTAAAATATAATAATCAACTCTTGAATTAATTTTATTATATTTAAATAATCGTTCAATTATGGGCAATTTTAATAGTTATTTTCATTTTGGAAATAATAAATTATTTTTCTAAGAAAATATTTATTTTACAGTAATCAAATTATTTGATAGGGAAAAATATTAAATAAATCCTAATTTAAGTGCATTATAATTATGGAATTCTTTATTTTTGGGCCACTTTTAAATTGATGTTAATTTTTTAATTAGGTTTCGCGCACTTTTCTCACGCATTGCTCTCTTCTCTTAGCCTCGTTAACTTCTACTCACGTCCTTCTTTATTTACCATAGTATCTATGTACGTTTGTAGATTATCTTTATAATTCTACTTCAGTATTTTTTTCGAACAAAAATTTAATATAAAATTAATATAGATATAATATAGATATTACATTTAGACAGACTTGTAATGGAGAAAAAATATTGAATAAAGTCGGAAATTAATTGTATTATAATTATACAATTCATTATTTTTGGGCCATTTTCAAATTTATGCCATTTTTTAATGAACTTAGTGTTTTCAAATATTAACATATTATATTATTCTCTTTACTTAAAAATAAAGTATTAATTTTCAAAAAATAATATCTATTTTGTGTTTCAAAATTATATTTCTATTTTCAAAGTTTGTACTAAATATAATATTAAATTTAATATATTTTTTGGAATAGATAGAACTAATCAATTTCTAATTTCATCCAAAAAATACTCGCGCAAACACCGGAATTACACAATTCCAACAATTCCGTCACTTTCTAGGAATTGACGGTGTTGGCCAATTTCTCAGTTCCTGATTGGGATTCATCGGAATGGAGCTTAAGGGTCTGTTCCGATGGATTACGAATCGAAGGAATTGAGAGAATCGGAGGAATTAAAAGTCCAACTCCTTAATAACGGTGTTTAGTTCGATTTCAAAATTCGGAATCGACGGAATTGGGCAATTCCTACCCTCTTCCAATTCCGGTTTTGAGTTCCGAAAATTTTGGGAGAAACACATCTAATTCCGGGGAATTACGGCGGGGCCCGCAAATTACCATTTAGGCCATTTTTCAAAAGTTCTTTAATTTAAATTAATTTACTTGTATTAATTTCAAAATATTTATTTCGCTAAAAATTTCTCATATTTAAAAATTGTAATGTTAAATTTATCAAATTATTTGACTCGTTACCCAAAATATAATAAACAAATCCGAAATTGCTTTTATTATATTTATATAATTGTTCATTTTTGGGCCATTTTAATTATTATATTATTTTTTTAATAACAAATTATATCAATAAAAAAATGCCTATTTTATATTTATCAAATTATTTGATTAAAAAATTAATAAATCCTAAATTAGCTGTATTCTAGTCATAGAATTGTTTATTTCTGGGCCATTGTTAAACTTTTACTGATTTATTTAATTAACTTGACATTTTCTAATATTAATATATTATATTATTCTATTTACTAATAAATAAATTATTTATTTCTTGAAAATAGTATATATGTTATGTTTGTGAATTATATTTATACTTTTTCGTATTTTGTACTAAAGTTAATATTCAATTTAATTTAATATATATGTATTTTACCTTTATCGAAATATTTTGTAAGAAAATTTTATTTTAAATTGATGCTAAATTAATCGTTTTATAACTATAGAATTCTTTCTTTCTGGGCTACTTTTAAATTTATATTAATTTTTCATTAACTTAGCATTTTCTAAGATTAATATATTTTATTATTTTACTTATAAATAACGTGTTTAGTTTCAAAAAGTTGTATAGACGTTATGTTTGGAAATTATATTTATATTTTTGAAGTATTTTATAACTGAATTTAATATTAAATTTAATATATATGTATTTTGCGTTTATCAAACCATTTAATAAGAAAATGAAATGTTAAATAAATCTCAAATTAATTATATTAAGATTAAGGATTCTTTATTTCTGGGCCTTTTTCTAATTTATATTAATTTTTTAATTAACTCAGTATTTTTAATATTCTATTTACTTGTAAAGAAAGTATTAATTTTCGAAAAATAATGTATATTTTCCATTTATAAATTATATTCGTATCATTTTATTTTGTACAAAATGTAATATTAAATTTAATATATCTCTTAAAGTCGAGAGAATGAATCAATTTCTAATTCCATCTGGAAAATGCTCGCCCAAATTCCCAAATTAGACAATTCTAGCGATTTCCAAAATTTCTCGAAATTGACAGAGTTGATCAATTACTCAATTCCAGATTGCGAATTCGTCCAAATAGTCCCCTAAGGGTCTGTTCGGAGGAACGGAAAGTCCAATACCTTAATTACGGCGCTTAGTTCGATCCAAAAATTTCGAAATTGATGGAATTAGAGAATTCCTACCTTTTCAAATTCCGGTTTTGAGTTTCGAAAATTTCGAGAGAAATTCATATAATTTTTGGAAATTGCGGTGGGACCCACAAATTAAATGACGAATTTGTATAACATTTAGGGCTTTTTAAAAATTTTTTATTTTTAAATTGATTTACTTGTTTTAGTTTTAAATTATTTATCTGACAAAATATAGTTTGCCTTTAAAGAAATTTGTAATTTTAAATCTATCAAATTATTTATCTTGGTACCTAAAATATAATAAAAAAATCTTGAGTTAATTTTATTATATTTACATAATTCTTCGTTTATGGGCCATTCTAAGTAATGTATTAATTTTTGAAGTAATATATTTTTTCTGCGAAAATATTTTTTTTACCGTAATCAAATTATTTAACCGGAAAAAATATAAAATGAATCCTAGATTAATTATATTCCAATTATGGAACTCTTTGTTTTCGGGACGCTTTTAAATTTATATTTTTTTCTTAACCTAGCATTTCCTAATATTAATTTACTATATTATACTCTTTACTTATCAATATAGTACTTATTTCTGAAAAATAGTATACATGTGACCTTTCTAGATTACATTTATATTTTATTCTAGTATTTTGTAATTAAATTTAATATATATGTATTTTACGTTTATCAATCCATTTAATAAGAGGAAAACATATTAAATAAATCGAAAATTAATGATTTCATAATTATAGAATTCATTATTTTTTGGCCATTTTTGAATTTATATTAATTTTTTCATGAACTTACTCTTTTCTGATGTTAATATATTATATTATTCTATTTACTTATAAATGAAGTATGAATTTTTGAAAAATAATACATATTTTGTGTTCGTAAATTATTTCTATATTGTTTATGTTTGTACCAAATATAATATTAAATTCAACGCATCTTTCACAATCGAGAGAACTAATCAATTTCTAATTCCCACCAAAAAATACCCATCCAAACACTGGAATTAGACGGTTCCAACGATTCCCCCACTTTCAAGGAATCAACAGAGTTGACCAATTTCTCGATTGCACCTTGAAAATTCCTCGGAACGACACTTGAGGCTCTCTTGGGATGGATTTCAAATCCCAGGAATTGAGGAAATTGAAGAAATTAAAAGTCCAACTCCTTAGTTACGGTGTTTAGTGCGACTGCAAAATTCGAAATGGACGGAATCAGGAAATTCTCAGCCCTTTCCGGTTCCGGTTTTGAATTCCGAAAATTTTGAGAGTAATTCATCTAATACCTGCGAATTGCGGTGGGGCCCACAAATAAACGTTTATGCCACTTTTAAAGGTTCTTTATTTTTAAACTAATTTACCTGTTTTAATTTTGAAGTATTTATTTCACTAAAAAAAATTATATTTAAAAATTTTAAGATTAAATTTACCTAATTATTTAACTTCTTAGCTAAAATATAATAATCAAATCTTGAATTAATTTTATTATATTTAAATAATCGTTCAATTATGGGCAATTTTAATAGTTATATTCATTTCGGAAATAATAAATTATTTTTCTAAGAAAATATTTATTTTACAGTAATCAAATTATTTGATAGGGAAAAATATTAAATAAATCCTAATTTAATTGCATTATAATTATGGAATTCTTTATTTTTGGGCCACTTTTAAATTGATGTTAATTTTTTAATTAGGTTAGCATTTTCTAAGATTGATATATTATATTATACTCTTTACTTATAAATAAAGTACTTATTTTTAAAAATAGTATATATGTGACGTTTGTAGATTATATTTATATTCTGTTCAGTATTTTTGAATAAAATTTAATATAAAATTAAATATATACATACATATATATATATATATATATATTACATTTATCAGACTATTTAATGAGAAAAAAATATTGAATAAATCCGGAATTAATTGTATTATAATTATACAATTCATTATTTTTGGGCCATTTTCAAATTTATGTCATTTTTAAATGAACTTAGTGTTTTCAAATATTAACATATTATATTATTCTCTTTACTTAAAAATAAAGTATTAATTTTCAAAAAATAATATCTATTTTGTGTTTCAAAATTATATTTATATTTTCAAAGTTTGTACTAAATATAATATTAAATTTAATATATTTTTTGGAATAGATAGAACTAATCAATTTCTAATTTCATCCAAAAAATACTCGTGCAAACACCGGAATTACACAATTCCAACGATTCCGTCACTTTCTAGGAATTGACGGTGTTGGCCAATTTCTCAGTTCCTGATTGGGATTCATCGGAATGGAGCTTAAGGGTCTGTTCCGATGGATTACGAATCGAAGGAATTGAGAGAATCGGAGGAATTAAAAGTCCAACTCCTTAATAACGGTGTTTAGTTCGATTTCAAAATTCGGAATCGACGGAATTGGGCAATTCCGTCCCTCTTCCAATTCCGGTTTTGAGTTCCGAAAATTTTGGGAGAAACACATCTAATTCCGGGGAATTACGGCGGGGCCCGCAAATTACCATTTAGGCCATTTTTCAAAAGTTCTTTAATTTAAATTAATTTACTTGTATTAATTTCAAAATATTTATTTCGCTAAAAATTTATCATATTTAAAAATTGTAATGTTAAATTTATCAAATTATTTGACTCGTTACCCAAAATATAATAAACAAATCCGAAATTGCTTTTATTATATTTATATAATTGTTTATTTTTGGGCCATTTTAATTATCATATTATTTTTTTAATAATAAATTATATCAATAAAAAAATGCCTATTTTATATTGATCAAATTATTTGATTAAAAAATTAATAAATCCTAAATTAGCTGTATTCTAGTCATAGAATTGTTTATTTCTGGGCCATTGTTAAACTTTTACTGATTTATTTAATTAACTTGACATTTTCTAATATTAATATATTATATTATTCTATTTACTAATAAATAAATTATTTATTTCTTGAAAATAGTATATATGTTATGTTTGTGAATTATATTTATACTTTTTCGTATTTTGTACTAAAGTTAATGTTCAATTTAATTTAATATATATGTATTTTACCTTTATCGAAATATTTTGTAAGAAAATTTTATTTTAAATTGATGCTAAATTAATCGTTTTATAACTATAGAATTCTTTCTTTCTGGGCTACTTTTAAATTTATATTAATTTTTCATTAACTTAGCATTTTCTAAGATTAATATATTTTATTATTTTACTTATAAATAACGTGTTTAGTTTCAAAAAGTTGTATAGACGTTATGTTTGGAAATTATATTTATATTTTTGAAGTATTTTATAACTGAATTTAATATTAAATTTAATATATATGTATTTTACGTTTATCAAACCATTTAATAAGAAAATGAAATGTTAAATAAATCTCAAATTAATTATATTAAGATTAAGGAATCTTTATTTCCGGGCCTTTTTCTAATTTACTTGTAAAGAAAGTATTAATTTTCGAAAAATAATGTATATTTTCCATTTATAAATTATATTCATATCATTTTATTTTGTTCAAAATGTAATATTAAATTTAATATATCTCTTAAAGTTGAGAGAATGAATCAATTTCTAATTCCATCTGGAAAACACTCGTCCAAATTCCGAAGTTAGACAATTCTAGCGATTTCCACAATTTCTCGAAATTGACAGAGTTGATCAATTACTCAATTCCAGATTGCGAGTTCGTCCAAATAGTCCCCTAAGGGTCTGTTCGGAGGAACGGAAACTCCAATACCTTAAATACGGTGCTTAGTTCGATCCGAAAATTTGGAAATTGACGGAATTAGCGAATTCCTACCTTTTCAAATTCCGGTTTTGAGTTCCGAAAATTTCGAGAGAAATTCATATAATCTTTGGAAATTGCGGTGCGTCCCACAAATTAAATGACGAATTTGTATAACATTTAGGGCTTTTTGAAAATTTTTTATTTTTAAATTGATTTACTTGTTTTAGTTTTAAAATATTTATCTACAAAATATAGTTTGCCTTTAAAGAAATTTGTAATTTTAAATCTATCGAATTATTTAACTTGATAGCTAAAATATAATAAACAAATCTTGAGTTAATTTTATTGTATTTAAATAATTCTTCGTTTATGGGCCATTCTAAGTAATGTATTAATTTTTGAATTAATATATTTTTTTCTGCGAAAATATTTTTTTTACCGTAATCAAATTATTTAACCGGAAAAAAATATAAAATGAATCCTAGATTAATTGTATTCCAATTATGGAATTCTTTATTTTCGGGCCACTTTTAAATTTATATTATTTTTTTATTAACTTAGCATTTCCTAATATTAATTTATTATATTATACTCTTTACTTATCAATATAGTACTTATTTCTGAAAAATAGTATATATGTGACCTTCGTAGATTACATTTATATTTTATTTTAGTATTTTGTAATTAAATTTAATATATATGTATTTTACGTTTATCAAGCCATTTAATAAGAGGAAAACATATTAAATAAATCGAAAATTAATTATTTCATAATTATAGAATTCATTATTTTTTGGCCATTTTTGAATTTATATTAATTTTTTCATGAACTTACTCTTTTATGATGTTAATATATTATATTATTCTATTTACTTATAAATGAAGCATGAATTTTTGAAAAATAATACATATTTTGTGTTCATAAATTATTTCTGTATTTTTCAAGTTTGTCCCAAATATAATATTAAATTCAACACATCTTTTACAATCGAGAGAACTAATCAATTTCTAATTCCCACCAAAAAATACCCATCCAAACACCGGAATTAGACAGTTTCGACGATTCCCCCACTTTCAAGGAATCAACAGAGTTGACCAATTTCTCGATTGCACATTGAAAATTCCTCGGAACGACACTTAAGGCTCTCTTGGGATGGATTTCAAATCCCAGGAATTGAGGAAATTGAAGGAATTAAAAGTCCAACTCCTTAGTTACGGTGTTTAGTGCGACTGCAAAATTCGAAATTGACGGAATCAGGAAATTCTCATCCCTTTCCAGTTCCGATTTTGAATTCCGAAAATTTTGAGAGTAATTCATCTAATACCTGCGAATTGCGGTGGGGCCCACAAATAAATGTTTATGCTATTTTTAAAGGTTCTTTATTTTTAAACTAATTTACCTGTTTTAATTTTGAAGTATTTATTTCACTAAAAAAATTTATATTTAAAAATTTTAAGGTTAAATTTACCATATTATTTAACTTCTTAGCTAAAATATAATAATCAAATCTTGAATTAATTTTATTATATTTAAATAATCGTTCAATTATGGGCAATTTTAATAGTTATTTTCATTTTGGAAATAATAAATTATTTTTCTAAGAAAATATTTATTTTAGAGTAATCAAATTATTTGATAGGGAAAAATATTAAATAAATCCTAATTTAATTGCACTATAATTATGGAATTCTTTATTTTTGGGCCACTTTTAAATTGATGTTAATTTTTTAATTAGGTTAGAATTTTCTAAGATTGATATATTATATTATACTCTTTACTTATAAATAAAGTTTTTATTTTTAAAAATAGTCTATATGTGACGTTTGTAGATTATATTTATATTCTGTTCAGTATTTTTCAACAAAATTTAATATAAAATTAAATATTATATATATATATATATATATATATATATGTATATATGTATTACATTTATCAGACTATTTAATAAGAAAAAAAATATTGAATAAATCCGGAATTAATTGTATTATAATTATACAATTCATTATTTTTGGACGATTTTCAAATTTATGTCATTTTTTAATGAACTTAGTGTTTTCAAATATTAACATATTATATTATTCTCTTAACTTAAAAATAAAGTATTAATTTTCAAAAAATAATATCTATTTTGTGTTTCAAAATTATATTTATATTTTCAAAGTTTGTACTAAATATAATATTAAGTTTAATATATTTTTTGGAATAGATAGAACTAATCAATTTCTAATTTCATCCAAAAAATACTCGTGCAAACACCGGAATTACACAATTCCAACGATTCCGTCACTTTCTAGGAATTGACGGTGTTGGCCAATTTCTCAGTTCCTGATTGGGATAATTCGGAATGGAGCTTAAGGGTCTGTTCCGATGGATTACGAATCGAAGGAATTGAGAGAATCGGAGGAATTAAAAGTCCAACTCCTTAATAACGGTGTTTAGTTCGATTTCAAAATTCGGAATCGACGGAATCGGGCAATTCCTACCCTCTTCCAATTCCGGTTTTGAGTTCCAAAAATTTTGGGAGAAACACATCTAATTCCGGGGAATTACGGCGGGGCCCGCAAATTACCATTTAGGCCATTTTTCAAAAGTTCTTTAATTTCAATTAATTTACTTGTATTAATTTCAAAATATTTATTTCGCTAAAAATTTATCATATTTAAAAATTGTAATGTTAAATTTATCAAATTATTTGACTCGTTACCCAAAATATAATAAACAAATCCGAAATTGCTTTTATTATATTTATATAATTGTTCATTTTTGGGCCATTTTAATTATTATATTATTTTTTTAATAACAAATTATATCAATAAAAAAATGCCTATTTTATATTTATCAAATTATTTGATTAAAAAATTAATAAATCCTAAATTAGCTGTATTCTGGTCCTGGAATTGTTTATTTCTGGGCCATTGTTAAACTTTTACTGATTTATTTAATTCACTTGACATTTTCTAATATTAATATATTATATTATTCTATTTACTAATAAATAAATTATTTATTTCTAGAAAATAGTATATACGTTATGTTTGTGAATTATATTTATACTTTTTCGTATTTTGTACTAAAGTTAATATTCGATTTAATATATATGTATTTTACCTTTATCGAAATATTTTGTAAGAAAATTTTATTTTAAATTGATGCTAAATTAATCGTTTTATGACTATAGAATTCTTTATTTTTGGGCTACTTTTAAATTTATATTAATTTTTCATTAACTTAGCATTTTCTAATATTAATATATTTTATTATTTTACTTATAAATAACGTGTTTAGTTTCAAAAAGTTGTATAGACGTTATGTTTGGAAATTATATTTATATTTTTGAAGTATTTTATAACTGAATTTAATATATATGTATTTTACGTTTATCAAACCATTTAATAAGAAAATGAAATGTTAAATAAATCTCAAATTAATTATATTAAGATTAAGGATTCTTTATTTCTGGGCCTTTTTCTAATTGATATTAATTTTTTAATTAACTCAGTATTTTTAATATTCTATTTACTTGTAAAGAAAGTATTAATTTTCGAAAAATAATGTATATTTTCCATTTATAAATTATATTCATATCATTTTATTTTGTACAAAATGTAATATTAAATATAATATATCTCTCAGAGTTGAGAGAATGAATCAATTTCTAATTCCGTCTGGAAAATACTCGTCCAAATTCCGAAATTAGACAATTCTAGCGATTTCCAAAATTTCTCGAAATTGACAGAGCTCATCAACTACTCAATTCCAAATTGCGAATTCGTCCAAATAGTCCCCTAAGGGTCTGTTCGGAGGAACGGAAAGTCCAATACCTTAATTACGGCGCTTAGTTCGATCCAAAAATTTGGAAATTGATGGAATTAGAGAATTCCTACCTTTTCAAATTCCGGTTTTGAGTTTCGAAAATTTCGAGAGAAATTCATATAATTTTTGGAAATTGCGGTGGGACCCACAAATTAAATGACGAATTTGTATAACATTTAGGGCTTTTTAAAAATTTTTTATTTTTAAATTGATTTACTTGTTTTAGTTTTAAATTATTTATCTGACAAAATATAGTTTGCCTTTAAAGAAATTTGTAATTTTAAATCTATCAAATTATTTATCTTGGTACCTAAAATATAATAAACAAATCTTGAGTTAATTTTATTATATTTACATAATTCTTCGTTTATGGGCCATTCTAAGTAATGTATTAATTTTTGAAGTAATATATTTTTTCTGCGAAAATATTTTTTTTACCGTAATCAAATTATTTAACCGGAAAAAAATATAAAATGAATCCTAGATTAATTGTCTTCCAATTATGGAATTCTTTATTTTCGGGCCACTTTTAAATTTATATTATTTTTTTATTAACTTAGCATTTTCTAATATTAATTTATTATATTATACTCTTTACTTATCAATATAGTACTTATTTCTGAGAAATAGTATATATGTGACCTTCGTAGATTACATTTATATTTATTTTTAGTATTTTGTAATTAAATTTAATATATATGTATTTTACGTTTATCGAGCCATTTAATAAGAGGGAAACATATTAGATAAATCGAAAATTAATTATTTCATAATTATAGAATTCATTATTATTTGGCCATTTTTGAATTTATATTAATTTTTTCATGAACTTACTCTTTTATGATGTTAATATATTATATTATTCTATTTACTTATAAATGAAGTATGAATTTTTGAAAAATAATACATATTTTGTGTTCATAAATTATTTCTGTATTTTTCAAGTTTGTACCAAATATAATATTAAATTCAACACATCTTTTACAATCGAGAGAACTAATCAATTTCTAATTCCCACCAAAAAATACCCATCCAAACACCGGAATTAGACAGTTTCGACGATTCCCCCACTTTCAAGGAATCAACAGAGTTGACCAATTTCTCGATTGCACATTGAAAATTCCTCGGAACGACACTTAAGGCTCTCTTGGGATGGATTTCAAATCCCAGGAATTGAGGAAATTGAAGGAATTAAAAGTCCAACTCCTTAGTTACGGTGTTTAGTGCGACTGCAAAATTCGAAATTGACGGAATCAGGAAATTCTCATCCCTTTCCAGTTCCGATTTTGAATTCCGAAAATTTTGAGAGTAATTCATCTAATACCTGCGAATTGCGGTGGGGCCCACAAATAAATGTTTATGCTATTTTTAAAGGTTCTTTATTTTTAAACTAATTTACCTGTTTTAATTTTGAAGTATTTATTTCACTAAAAAAATTTATATTTAAAAATTTTAAGGTTAAATTTACCATATTATTTAACTTCTTAGCTAAAATATAATAATCAAATCTTGAATTAATTTTATTATATTTAAATAATCGTTCAATTATGGGCAATTTTAATAGTTATTTTCATTTTGGAAATAATAAATTATTTTTCTAAGAAAATATTTATTTTACAGTAATCAAATTATTTGATAGGGAAAAATATTAAATAAATCCTAATTTAATTGCACTATAATTATGGAATTCTTTATTTTTGGGCCACTTTTAAATTGATGTTAATTTTTTAATTAGGTTAGCATTTTCTAAGATTGATATATTATATTATACTCTTTACTTATAAATAAAGTACTTATTTTTAAAAATAG
>RXID01016306.1:0-20910 GCA_005019695.1 Trichopus zeylanicus subsp. travancoricus | reverse complement strand
TTACTAATACTACTACTACGACAATAATGAATACTACTATGACTACTAGAACTGCTACTACTACTACTTCTACAAATTCAGGCCCTACAACCACTGCTATTCCCGCTATAACTACTAGTACTAATACTACAACTATTACAACAACTACTAAAACAATTGTTACAGCTACTACTACGACTGCTACCACTACTCCAACAACAACAACTCCTCCTACTACTCATATTACAACTTTGACTAATACTACTACTACTAATACTACTACTACTACTACTAGTACTGTTACTTCTACTAATGCAACTGTTGCTCCTACTATAACTGCTGCTACTTTTACTACTACTAGTACTACCACTACTATTTCTACTACTAATAATACTACTACTACTAGTACTGTTACTTCTACTAATGCAACTGTTGCTGCTACTATAACTGCTGCTACTACTGCTACTACTTCCACTACTACTACTACTTCTACTGCTACTACTTCCACTACTACTACTACTTCTACTGCTATTAGTACTACCACTACTATTTCTACTACTAATACTACTCCCACACCAACAACTGCTACTACTACTACTCCTACTTGTAGTACTAGAACTACTACAACTCCTGCTATAACTCCAACAACTAAAACTTTGACTGCTTTGACTACTCCTACTAATAAAATTGCTACTACTACTACAACAAATACTACTACAACTACTGCCACTACTACTAGTGATGCTAGTGTACTTCTACAACTGCTACTTCTACTACTACTACTATAACTAGTACTTTCGCTACCACCACCATCACCACCACCATGACTACTACTACTACTAGTCCTACTACTTCTACTTCTAGTACTCCTACTACTACTCTACTATTACCCAAAATCTTACTACTACAACTACTCAAACTCTTATAGCTACTGTTACTCCTACTACTACTACTGCTACTACTACCACAACAACAACTACTACTATTACTATACTACTACTCCTACTACTACTAGTACTCCAAACACTCCAACTACTCCAAGTACTACTACTACTAGTGCTCCAAACACTCCAACTACTCCAAGTATTACTACTGGTCCTAACACTTCTACAACATTAACTGCCACTACTACTCCTATTACTACTACTAGTGCTACCACCCCTACAACTACTACTACTTCTAATGCTACTACTACTACTACGACTACTTCTATTAATACCACTACCACTCCCACTACTACTAGTAATATTACTACGTCTACTCCTGCTACTAGTTGTAATAGTAGTAGAAGTAGGAGCAGAGTTGTACTTATAGTAGAAGTTCTAGTAGTAGTTGTAGTAGTAGTAGTAGTAGTAGTAATAGTAGTAGGAGTAGAAGTAATAGGAGTTATAGTAGCAGGAGTAGTAGTTATAGTTGTAGTTGTAGTAGTTGCGGTAGTAGTAGAAGTAGTTGCTGTAGTTGTGTAGTTGTTGTTCCAGTTGTAGTCATAGTAGTAGACATAGTTGTAGTAGTAGTAGTTGAAGTAGTAGTAGTAGTAGTAGGCATTGTTGTAAGAGTATCAAACTACTAGTAGTAGTAGGACTAGTAGTAGTAGTAGTAGTCATTGTAGAAGTAGAAGAAGAAGTACTAGTAGAAGTTGTAGTAGCAGTAGTAGTAGTTGTTCTTATTTTTGATATAGTAGTAATTATAGTAGTGGTCATTATTGTAGTAGTAGCAGTAGCTGAAGTAGTAGGAGTAGTAGTAGCAGTAGTATTAGCAGTAGTAGTAGTAGTTGTAGAAATAACAATAATAGTAGTAGTAGTAGTTGAGGTAGTAATAGTAGTAATAGCAACAGTAGTAGTTATAGTGGAAGAAGAAGAAGAACTAGTAGTAGTAGTAGTAGTAGTAATAGTAGTAATAATAGTTATAGTAACAGCAATAGTAGTAATAGTAGTGGTAGTTGGAGTATGTGTTGTAATAATAGTAATAGTAGGAGTAGTGGAAGAAGTAGTAGTCGTAGTATTAATAGTAGTAGTAGCTATAGTAGAAGTTGTAATAGAAGTAGTAGTGGTGGTAGTAGTTGTTGTAGTACTACTAGTAAGAGCGGTTGTAACAGTAGTTGTAGTAGGTGCAGTAGTAGTAATAATAGTCATTGTAGTAGTAGCAGCAGGAGATATAGCAGTAGTAGTAGTAGCAGCAACAACAACAGTAGCAGCAGCGGCAACAACAGCAGCAACAGCAGCAGCAGCAGTAGTAGTAGATTAGTAGTAGTAGTAGTAGTAGTGGTAATATTAGTAGTAGTATTAGTAGTAGTGGTAATAGTAGCTATTGCAACAAGGGCAGTAATAGTAGTAGTAGCTTTAGTAGCAGCAGTAGTAGTAGCAATAATGACAGTAGTACTAGTAGTAGCAATAGTAGAATTAGTAGTAGTTGTTTTAGTAGTTGGTGTAGTAGTAGTAGCAGTAGTACTAACAAGAGTAGTAGTAGCAGCAGTTGAAGTAGTAGTTGTAGTTTATGTAGTCGAGGTAGTAGTAGTAGTGGTGGTAGCTGTAGTAGTAATAGTAGTTGCACTAGTAGTAGTAGCAACAGTAGTAGAAGGAGGAGAAGTTGTCGCAGTAGCAGTAGAAGTGGTAGCAGCAGTAGTAGCAGAAGTCATAGTAGTAGTAGTAGTAGTACTAGTAGTAGTAAAAGTAGTAGTAGCATTAGAAGTAGTAGCAAAAGTAGTAATAGTTGCAGAATTAGTAGGAGAAGTAGTAGTAGTAGTAGTAGTAGAAGTAGTTGTAGCATTAGTAGTAGGAGCAGCTATAGTATTAGTAGTGGTAGTGGTAATAGCCGTAGTAGTTGTAGTAGTGGCACCAACAGTTGTACCAGCAACATTAGTAGTAGTTACGGCTGTAGTATTATTTGCAATGACATCAGTAGCATTAGCAGCGGTAGTAGTAGTAATAATTATAGTTGTAATACTAGTTACAATAGTAGTAGTAGTGGCAACAATAGTATTAGTAGGGGTAGCAGTAGTAGTAGTAGCAGCAGCAATAGTAGTAGTCCAAGTTGTAGTAATAATAGCAATAGTTGTTGTTGGAGCTATAGCAGCAGTAGTGTAGTAGTAGCATGAGTAGCAGTAGTAGCGATAGCATCAGTAGTAGTAGTTGCAAAAGAGTAGTAGTGGTACTAGTGGTAGTAGATGTAGTAGTAGTGTAGTAGTAGTAGCAGTAGTAGTAGCAGCAGCAGCAGAAGCAGCAGCAGCAGTAGTAGCAGTAGTAGCAGTAATAGAAGCTGAAGTAGTAGTAGCAGTAGTAGGAGAAGAAGTAGTAGTTGTAGTAATTATAGTAGTGTTAGTAGTTGTAGTAGTAGAAGCCACAGTAATAGTAGTAGCAGTCATAGCAGTCGTAGTATTAGTAGTAGTAGTAGTAGTAGTAGTAGTAGTAGTAGTAGTAGTAGCAGTGGCTATAGTACTAGTAGTAGTAGTTGTTATAGTAGTAGTAGTAGTTATGGTAGTAATAGTAGTGATAGTAATAGTAGTAGCAGTAGTAGGAGTAGTAATAGTAGTAGATGTTGTTGTTGTTATTATTATAGCAATAGTAGTTATTGTTGTAGTAGCATTAGTAGTAGTAGTAGTAGTAGTGATAGTGGTAGTAGGAGTAGTAGTCGTAGCCATTGTAGTTCAAGTAGTAGAAGTAATAGTAGTAGAAGTAGCAGCAACAATAGCTGGAGTAGCAGGAGTCATAGTATTAGTAATAGTGATACTACTTGTAGCAGCAGTTGTAGTGACAGCAGTAGTATTAGTAGGTGTAGTAGCAGTAGTAGTTGTTGCATTAGTAGTAGTAATAATAGCAGTAGTCATAGTTGAAGTAGTGGTAGCGGTTGTAGCAGTAGTAGCGGTAGCATCAGTTGTAGTAGTAGAGCGATAGCATCAGTTGTAGTAATAGTAGTAGCAACAATAGTAGTAATAATTGTAGTAATAGTGGTGGTAGTAGTAGTAGCAGTTGTAGTAGTGGTAGTAGTAATAGTAATAGTAGTAGCAGGAAGAGTAGTAGCAGGAGTAGGAGTAGGAGTAGGAGTAGGAATAGGAGTAGTAGTAGTAGTAGTAGTAGTAGTAGTGGTAGTAGTAGTAGTAGTAGTGGTAGTAGTAGTAGTAGTAGTAGTAGTAGTAGTAGTAGCAGTAGCAGTAGTAGTAGTAGCAGTAGGAGAAGCTGTAGTAGTTGTCATAGTAGTACGATAATTTGTAGTAATTGTAGTAATAGAAGAGTATTAGTAGTAGTAGAAGTAGTAGTAGTAGTAGGAGCTGGAGTAGCTGTATTTGGAGTAGTTGTTGTAGTAGGAGTAGAAGTAGTTGTAGTCCTTGCAATGGTAGTAGAAGTAGTATTAGTAATAGTAGCAGTAGCTACTTTTGAATTAGTAGTAGTAGTAGTAGTAGCAGTAGCAGTAGCTGCTGTTGAATCAGCAATAGTAGTAGTAGTAGCAGCAGTAGTCGTAGTAGTAGTTGTAGTAGCCTAGAAAGTAGTAGAAGTAGTAGTAGCAGAACTTGTGATAGTAGTAAACAAAGTAGTAGTAGTGGGATAGTAGTGGTAGTAGGTGGAGTAGTAGTAGTAGCAGCAGTAGTAGTTGTAGTAGTATTAGTAATAATAGTAGAAGTACGAGTTGTAGTAGTAGCAGTGGTAATAGTAGTACTAGTCACAATAGTTTTAGCAGTTGTAGCAGTAGGAGTCGTAGTAGTAGTGGCGGTAGTAGTTGTAGTCATTGTAACAGTAGTAGTTGTAGCCATAGTAACAGCAGCAGTAGTGCTACTAGGGGTAGGAGTAGTAGCAGTAGTAGTAGTAGTAGTAGGAGTAGCAGAAGTCGTTGGAGTACTAGAGGTAATAGTAATTGTAGTAGAAGTAGTAGTAGTAGCTATTGTAGTTGTAGGAGTCGTAATAGCAGTAGCGGTAGTAGTACTAGCAGTAGGAGTAGTAGTAGTTGTTACAATAGTTGTAATAGGAGAAGTAGAAGATGAAGCAGAAGTACTAATTGCAGTAGCTTTAGGAGTAGCAGAAGTAGTAATGGCAATAGCTGCATTAGTCCTAGTAGCAGTAGTTGTAGTAGCAAAAGTAGTGGTAGTAGTACTGGAAATAGAACTAGTAGTAGTAGTTGTTGTTGTTGTTATTGTTGTTATTGTCGTAGTAGTAGTTATACTACGAATATTAGCATTAATAGTACAACTTATAGAAGTAGTAGTAGTACTTGTAGAAATAGTGGCAAGAGTACTAGTAGTAGTAGTAGTAGTCGTAGCATCCGTTGCAGAAATAGAAGTAGTTGCAAAAGTAGTTGTAGTTGTAGTAATGGTTGCAGTAGTAGTAATAGTAATAGTAGTAGACGCAGTAGAAGTAGAAGTCATAATTGTAGTTGGAGTAGTACGGGAAATAGTAGTATAAGCTATAGCGCTGTAGTGGTAGTAGTAGTTGATGTTGTTTTAGTAGTAGTAATAGTTGTAGCAGCAGAAATAGCAGTAGTTGTAGTAGTTTTAACAACAACAGCAATAGTAGTCATAGCAATAGTAGTGGTTGAAGAAATAGTAGTCGTAGTTGTCATAGTAGAAGTAGTCGGAGTAGTAGGAGTAGTAGTTGTTGTTGTTGTAGTAGCAGTAGCAACATTAGTAATAGTAGTTATCGTAGAAGTAGTAGTTGTAGTAGTAGCTATAGTACCAGAAGAAGCAGTAGAAGTTGTAATAGTAGTAGAAGCAGCAGCAGTAGTAGTAGTAAAAGTAGTAGTACCGGTAGTAGCAGAAGAAGTAGTTGTAGGAGTAGTATTTGTAGTTTTAGTTGTCGTAGCAGCCGTAGTAGCAGTAGAAGTAGTAGTAGAAGTAGTTGTAGTAGCAAAAGTATTAATAGCAACTGTATTAGCAACTGTATTAGTAGTAGTTGTAGTAGTAGTAGTTGTTGTTGTTGTAGTAGTAGCAGGAGCGGAAGGAACAATTGTTGTAGTAGCGGTAGTAGCAATAGCTGCGGTAGTAGCAAAGGTAGTAATAGTAGTAGTAATAGCGGTAGTAGCATAGCTACAGTAGTTATTTTTTTAGTGCTTGGAGCAATATTTGTAGTAGGAGTACTAGTTGTAGTAATAGTAGTAGGAGGAGTAGCAGCACTAGTAGTAGCATTAGTAACCGTACTACTAGTAGTAGTAGTAGAGCTAGTTGTAGGAGTAGTAGCAGTAATAGAATTAGTAGTATCAGTTGTAGCAGTACTAGAAGTAATAGGAGTCATAGTTGTTCATGTTGTAGCAGTAGTAGAAGTAACAGAAGTCACAATTATGCATGTTGTAGCAGCAGCAGTAGTAGTAGTAATAGTAGCTATAGTCATTGTAATTGTAGTATTAGAAGTAGTTGTAGTCGTAGCAATAGTCATAATAGTAGTAGTCCTGGTAGAAGTAATAGTAGTAGAAGTAGCAGTGGTATTAGTGTTAGTAGTAGTAGTAGTAGTAGTAGTAGTAGTAGTAGTAGTAGTAGTAGTAGTAGTAGTAATAATAGTGGTAGCAGTAGTAGCAGTAGTAGTAGTAGCATCAGTTGTAGTCATAGCAATCATAGTTGTAGTAGCATTAGTGGTAGAAGTAGTACTAAAAGTAGTAGCAAAAGTAGTAATAGTAAACAGAAGTAGTAGCAGTTGTCTTGGTAATAATAGAGGTAGTAGGAGTTGGAGTAGTAGTAGTTGTAGTTGTAGTTTTAATAGCAGTAATAGTTACAGTAATAGCAGTAGTGAAGGTAGTACTAGTAGCAATAGTAGTAGAAGTAGTTGCATAATAGCAGTTGTAGTAGTAACAGAAGCAGCAGTAGTAGTAGTAGTTGTGATAGTAGTAGTTTACTAGCAGAAGTAGTAGCAGCGGTAGTAGTTGTTGTAGTAGTAGTTGTAGTAGTAGACGTGGCAGTAGGGGTAGCAGTAGGAGTTGGAGTTGGAGTAATAGTAGTTGTTGTTGTTGTAGCTCTAGTAGTAGCAATGGTAGTAGTAGTAGTAGTAGTAGTAGTAGTAGTAGTAGTAGTAGTAGTAGTAGTAGTAGTAGTAGTAGTAGTAGTAGTAATAGTAGTAGTAGTTTTAGCAGTAGTTGTAGTGGTAGTGGTAGTAGTAGTTCTAGCAGTAGTGGCAGTCGAAGTAGGAGGAGTAGGAGTAGTAGTAGTAGCAGTAATAGTAGTAGTAGTAGTAGTAGTAGTAGCAGCACTAGTAGTTGTAGTTGTAGTAGTAGTATTAGTACTAGTACTAGTAGTATTAGCAGTAGGAGTAGTTGTAATGTTGGATTAGAAGTTGTAGTAGTAGCAGTAGTCATTGTAGAAGCAGTAGTAGAAGTAGTAGTAGTAGTGGCAGTAGTAGTAATAGTATTAGTAATTATAATAGTAGTTGTTGTTTGAGTAGTACCAGTATCAGTAGTAGTAGTTGTAGTAGCAGCAGTAGTAGTAGTAGCAGAAGTAGTAGTAGTGTAGAAGTAGTAGTAGTAGTAGTAGTAGTAGTTGGAATAGGAGTACTTGTAATATGGGTTGTAGTAGTAGTAGTAGAAGTAGTCACAACAGTAGTAGTTGTTGTTGTTGTGGTGGTGGTAGTTGTAGTAGTAGTAGGAGGAGGAGGAGTAGTAGCATTAGTAGCAGCAGCAACCACAACAACAGCAGCTGCAGCAATAGTCATAGTATCCATCGTAGTAATGGTAGTAGTAGTTGTAGTAGTAGCCGTATTAGCTGTGGCAGTGGCAACTGTGGTAGTAGTAGTAGTAGTAGTGATAGTAGTAGTAGTAGAAATAATAGTTGCAATAGTCTTCCCAATAGTAGTAGTAGAAGCAGTTGTAGTAGCAATAGCAACAGCAGTAGCAATTATTGTAGCAGTAGTAGGAGTAGTAGTAGTAATAGTGGCAATAGTAGTAGTGGAAGTAGTTGTAGCAGTAGAATTATCAGTAGCAGAAGTAGTAGTAGTAGCAACAGTAATAGTCGTAGTTGTTGTAGGAGTTGTAGTAGTCGGAGTTGTAGCATCAGTAATAGTAGTAGTAGTAGAAGTAGTAGCAGTAGTGGTAACAGTAGTAGTAGCGGTAGCAATGGGCATTGTAGCCATAGTAGTAGTAGTAGGGATAGTATTAGTAGTTGTTTAAGTAGTGGTTCTAGAAGTAGTACGAGGAATAAATAATGTAGTTTTAGCATTAATAATAGTTGGAATAGTAGTAGTAATAGTAGTAGAAGGAGTTGTAGTTGCAGTATGAGTAGTAGTAGCAGTAGTTAGGGTAGTTAGAGTAGTAGTAGTAGCAATTGGACTCGTAATAGCAGTAGTAGTCATAGTAGCGGTAGTAGTAGTGTTACGGGTAGTAGTAGTCATAGTAGTAGTAGTTGTAGTAGGAGTAGTAGGAAGAGTAGTATTAGTAGTTTTAATAGTAGCAGTTGTTGGAGTAGTAGTAGTTCTAGTAGTTGTAGTTTTCCTGGAAGTGTAGTAGTCGGAGTAGTACGGGTGGTGCTAGTAACACTAGTAGTTGTAGCTGTTGCAGCAATAGCATTAGCGGTAGTAGTATTAGTAGCATTAATATTTGCAGTCCATGTCATAGTAGCAGTAGTAGTATTAGGAGTAGTAGTAGAGTAGTAGTAGTAGAGGTAGAGTATTAGTAGTTGCAGTAGTAATAGCAGTAGCAGTAGTTGTAGTAGTACCTATAGTAATAGAAGTAGTAGCAGTAGAAGTAGTAGTAGGGGGAGTAGTAGTTGCAGTAGTAGTAGTAGCAATAGTAGCAGTTGTAGCAGTAGTAGAAGTAGTTGTTGTTGTTGTAATAGTAGTGGTAGTAGCTGTTGTAGGAGTAGCAGTAATAGCAACTGTAGTAGTTGTTATTTATGTCAGAGAAGTAGTAGTAGTATTTAGAGTAATAGTACTAGTAGTAGCGTAAGTTGTAAAATTAGTAGTAGTAGCAGTAACTGTGGTAGTAGAAGCATTAGTTGCCACATTAGTTGTAATAGTTGTAGTGGCAATAGTTGCAGTGGTAGCAATAATAGTGTTAGCAGTAGCAACAATAGTAGTAGTTGTAGCAGTAGTAGCAATAGAAGTGGAAGCAATAGTAGAGTAGTAGCAGTAGAAGTAGCGGTAGTAGTAGTAGGAGAAGACGTAGTAGTAGTCGTAGTGGTTGCAACAACAACAATAACAACAATAACAATAGTAGTAGTAGTAGTAGCAGTAGCATTAATAAAAGTATTAGCAGGAGTAGTAGTAGTGGTGTTAGTTGGAGTAGTAGTAGTAGTTGTAGTAGTAGTAGCAGTTGTAGTAGAAGCAGTAGTAGTACTAGTTGTAGTAGCAAGAGTAGTAGTAGTAGATATTGTAGTAGTAAGAATAGTAGCAGTAGTAGTTGCAGTGGAAGTACTTGTAATAGTGGTACTAGTAGCAATAGTGGCAATAGTAGTAGTACTAGTAGCAGTCGTAGTAGTAGTAGTAGTAGTAGTAGTAGTAGTTGTTATTGTAGGAGTAGAAGTAGTCGTAGTAGTAGTTGCAGTGTTGGTATTAGTATGAGAAGTTGAAGGAGTATTGGTATTAGTAGTGGTGGCAGTGGTAGGAGTAGTAGTAGTTGTAGTGGTACTAGTAGTTGGAGTAGCAATAGAGGTTGTCATACTGCCAATAGTAGCAGTAGTAGCTATTGTTGTTGTAGTACTAGAAGTAGTAGTAGTAGTAGTAGTAGTAGTAGTAGTAGTAGTAGTAGTAGTAGTAGTAGTAGTAGTAGTAGATGGAGTAGTAGTAATAATTCGACTTGTAGGAGCAGTTTTAGTATTAGTAGTAGTAGCAGCCATCGTAGGAGAAGTAGAAGTAGCAGTAATAATTGTAGTAGTAGAAGTAGTTATAGTTGTAGTAGAAGTTGTAGTTATGGTCGTAGTACTAGTAGTAGTGGTGATAGCAGTAGTAGTAGTAGTACAGGTAGTAGCAGTAGTAGTAGTAACAGGAGTAGTAGTAACAGAAGAACTTGAAGTCCTAGTAGTAGCAGAAGTAGCAGAAATAGCAGAAGTAGTAGTAGTCATAGTTGTACTAGTAGCAGAGATAGTAGTAGTAGTACTTATAGTCGTAGTAATTGTCATAGTAGTAATAGTTGTTGTAGTAGTAGTAGTAGTAGTAGTAGTAGTGATAGTAGTAGTAGTAGGAGGAGGAGGAGTAATAGTCGCAATAGTAGGCATAGTAGTAGGAGTAGCTATAGGTGGAGTAATAGTAGTCATAGTAATAGTTGTAGTAGTGGTAGCTGAAGTAGTAGTAGTCCTAGTCGTAGTAGTAGTAGAAGTAGTAGTAATATTAGCAATAGTCGCGGTAGTAGTTGGTGTAATAATTGTAGTAGTAGGTGTAGTAGGAGTAGTAGCAGTAGTTGTCGTACCAATAGTAGTAGCAGGAGTAGTACTTGGAGTAGTAGTTGCAGTAGTAGTAGGTGTACTAGTAATCGTAATAGTAGTAGTAGCCATAGCAGTAGTAGCAGTAGTAGAAGTGGTAATAGCAATCGTTGTAGTAGTAGTAGTAGAAAGACAAGAAGTAGGAGTTGCAATAGCAGTAGTAATGGTGGTAGCAATAGCAATAGTAGTAGTAGTAGTAGTAGTAGTAGTGCTCATTGTAGTAGTAGTAGGAGTGACAGTGGGACAAGTAGTAGTCGTAGTAGTTGTAGTGGTTGTTGTAGTAGTAGTATTAGCAGCAGTAGTAGCCACAGTAGTAGCTACGGTTGCATTACTAGTGGTAGCAGTCACAGTAGCAGTAGCAGTAGCATTAGTAGTTGTTGTAGTAGCAGTAGTAGTAGAAGTGGAAGTACTAGTAGTAGCTATAGTAGTAGTAATAGTAGTAGCCGTATCAGTACTAGTTGTAGTAGTACTTATAGTAGTAGGAGTAGTAGGAGTAGCAGTTGCAATAGCAATAGAAGTAGCTCTAGTAGTACTTAGAGTAGTACGAGCAGAAGCAGCAGTAGAAGGAATAGTAGTAGTAGCAGTAATAGAAGTAGTAGGAGTTTCAGTTCAATTAGTAGTAGTAGTAGTATTAGTAGGAGTTCTAGGAATAGTAGTAGTACTAGTAGTACGAGTAGCAGTAGTAAACGTAGTAGTAGAAGCAGAAGTATTAGTATAAGTCGTAGTTGTAGTAGTAGTAACAATAGCGAAAGTAGTAGTAGTAGTAGTACTAGTTGTAGTGGTAGTAGTAGGAGTAGTAGTAGCAGTAGCAGCTGTAGTAGTAGTAGCAGTAGCAGTAGTAGTATTAGTAGCAGTAGCAATAGCAGTAGTAGGAGTAGTAGTAGGCGTTGTTGTAGTAGCAATTGTAGCAATAGTAGAAGAGGTAGTAGTAGTAGCAGTAGTAGTTGTTGTAGTAGTTGTAGTAGCTGTTGTTGTTGTTGTAGTAGGTGTTGGAGTAGGAGTAGTAGTAGTAGAAGATGGAGTAGTCGTAGTGTAGTTCGCGCAAAAAGTACACGTGGTAAAAGCAGTGGTAGTAGTGGTTGTAGTTGTAGTAGTCGGTGTTGTTGTTGTTGTTGTAGTAGTAGTAGTAGTAGTTGTTGTTGTTGTTGTTGTTGTCATAGCAGTAGTTGTTGTTATAGTAGTAGTGGTGGTGGTGGTGCTGGTGGTGGAAGTAGTAGTAATAGTGGTAGAAGTCGTAGCAGTAGGAGTAGTAGTAGGAATAATTGTAGTTGTTGTTGTTGTAGTAGCAATTATAGCAGTAGTAGTAGTGGTAACATCATCGAAGCAGCAGTAGTAGCAGTAGCAGTCGTAGTTGTAGGAGTAGTAGTTTTAGTCATAGTCACAGTAGTAGTAGTAGCAGTAGCAATAATTATTGTTGTTGTTATTGCCGTAGTAATAGTAGCAGTAGTAGTCGTTGTTCTAATAGTTGTTGTAGTAGCAAAAGTAGTAGTGATAGTAGTAGTAGAAGTAGTAATAGTGGTTGGAGGTGTAGTAGTAGTAGAAGTAGCAAAAGTAGTACTAGTCATAGTAGTAGCAGTAGTAGCAATTGTAGTAGCAATAGTAGTAGTTGCAGTAGCAGAGTGGGAGTAGTAGTAGTAGTTGCAGTAGTAGAGGCAGTTGTAGTAGTATTAGTTGTTGTAGCACTAGTACTAGTACAAGTAGTAGTACCAGTAGTGGGAGTAGTAATAGTAGTGGCAGTTGCAATAGTAGTTGTAGTACGAGTAGTAGTACTAGTAGTAGTAGTTGTTGTTGTTGTTGTTGTAGTAGTAGTAGAAGTAGAAGTAGTAGTAGTAGTGGTAGTAGTAGTAGTAGCAGCAGCAGTAGTAGTAGCAGTAGTCGTAGTATACAAGTAGTACTAGTAGTTGTTGTAGTAGCTGTGGCATTAGTAGTTGTTGTAGTAGTAGTCATTGTTGTTGTTGTTGTAGTAGTTGAGGTATTTGTAGTAGTAATTCTAAGAGTAGTTGTAGTGAAAGTAGTAGCAGTCGTAGTAGTAGTAGTTTTTGTAATAGTCGTAGTAGTAGTAATAGTGGTATGAGTTGTAGAAGTAGTAGTAGTTGTAGTTGTAGCAATAGTAGCAGTAGTAGTTGTTATCATTGTTGTTGTTGTGGTACTAGTTGTAGTAGTAGTAGTATTACTAGTACTAGTAGTAATGGTAGTAGTAGTATTACTAGTTAGTAGTAGTGGTATGTAGTAGTATTACTAGTCACTGTCGTATCAGTCGTAGTAATATTACTACTATCGTGTTAGTAGTAGTATACTAGTACTACTAGTAGTAGTCGTAGTATTACTAGTACTATTGTTAGTAGTAGTGGTGGTAGTAGTAGTAGAAGTAGTGGGAGTGTGAGGAAGAGGAGTGGTAGTAGTAGTAGTAGTAGTAGTAGTAGTAGTCGTAATAGCAGTAGTTGTACTACTAGTAGTTGTAGCTGTTGCAGTGGTAGTGGGGGTAGTAGTAGTAGTAGTAGTAGTCGTGGTGGTTGTAGTTGTAGGAGTAGCAGTAGTACTAGTAGTATTCTTTGTAGGAATAGTATTAACAGCAGTAGTAATGGTAATAGTTGTTGTTGTTGTTGTAGTCATAGTAAAAGTGGGAGCAGGAGCTGCAGTAGTAGCAGTAGCAGCTGTAGTAGTATTAGTACTAGTAGGAGTAGTAGGGGGAGGAGGATCAGTAGGAGTAGGAGTAGGCTTAGGAGTAGTACTAGGTGTAGTTGTCGTAGTGGTAGTGGTAGTAGTAGCAATAGTAGTGGTGGTAGTAGGAGTAGAAGTAGCAGTAGGATTTGGACAACTCGTAGAAGTAGTAGGCGTAGCAGTACCTGTAGTTGTAGTAGTAGTAGTTGTTGTAGTTGTTGTTGTAGTAGTAGGAGAAGGACTAGGAGTAGGTGCTATACAAAAAGTAGTGGGAGTCAGAGTAATAGTGGTAGCAGCAGTAGAAGTAGTAGTAGTAGTAGCAACAACAATAGCAGAAGCAGCAGCAGCAACAACAATAATAGTAATAGCAGAAACAGTAGCACCAACAACAGCAACAGTAATAGCCGTAGTAGTAGTAGTAGCAGAAACAACAACAACAGCAGTTGTAGAGTAGTAGTGGTTATCATTGTTATTGTCATTGTTATAGTAGCAGTAGTAGTAGTAGCAATAGTAATACTAGCCGGAGTAGTAGCAATAGTTGCAGTAGTAGTATGAGTAGTAGTAGTAGTAGTCGGAGTAGTAAGAGTAGTAGTAGTAGTAGTAGTTGTAGTAGTAGTAGTAGTAGTAGTAGTAGTAGGAATAGAGTACAAGTGGTACTGGGAGTAGTAGTAGTAGTAGTAGTCGCAGCAACAGTGGTCGTAGTAATAGTAATAATATGAGTAGTAATAGTAGTAGTAGTAGTAACAATAGTAGGATTAGTAGTAATAGAAATAGTAGTAGTAGTAGTAGTAATAGTAGTAGTAGTAGTAGTAGCAGCAGTAGTAGTTGTTGTTGTAGTTGTAGTAGCAGAAGTCGTAGTGGTAGTAGTAGTAGCAATAGTAGAAGCCGCAGTAGTCATAGTCGTGGTTCCAGTAGTAGTTGTAGCAGTACTAGTTGTTGTAGTAGTTGCTGTAGTAGTATTAACAATAGTAGCAGTAGTTGCTAGAGTAGTAGTGGCAATAGTAGAAGCATTATTAGTATTAGTAATTGTAGCAGTAGTAGTAGTAGTAGAAGTAGTTGTAGTTGTAATAGTAGGAGTAGTAGCAATAGTAGCAATTGTAACTGTAGTAGCAGTTGTAGTAGTATGAATAATAGAAGTAGTAGTCTTAACAATAGAAGCAATAGTAGCAGTTGTAATAGTAGTAGCAATAGTAGCATTAGGAGCAGTAGTAGCAGACGATGTAGTAGTATTTCTTGTACAAGCGGATGTAATAGTAGTAGTAGTACTAGTACTAGTAGCGAAATTAGCAGTTGTAGTAGAAGTAGCAGTCTTAGAAGCAGTGGTAATAGCAGTAGTAGTTGTAGTAGTAGTAGCCGTAGTAGTTGCAGTAGTATTATATTTGTAAGCGGGGAAGTAGTGGAAGTAGTCATAATAGTAGTTGTTGTTGTTATTTTTATTATTGCTATAGTTGCAGTAGTAGCAGTAATTGTAGTAGTAGCGGCAGTAGCCATAGTAGTTTAGAAGTAGTAGTAGAAGTAAGAGTAGTAGAAGTAGTTGTAGTAGTAGTGGGAGTAGTAGGAGTAGTAGTAGTAGCATTGGTAGTCATAGTAGCAGTAGTAGCGGAAGTAGAAGCAGTAGTAGTCATAGTGGTAGAAGCAATAGTAGTAGTAGTAGGAGTAGTAGTAGTAGTAGTAGTAGTAGCCGAAGCAGTAGTCATAGTAGTCGAGGTTGTAGCTGTATCAATCATAGTAGTTGCAAAAGTAGTAGCAGTAGTAGTACTTGTAGGAGCTATAATGGTAGCAGTAGCAGTTGATGTACTAGAAGAAGTAGTAGCAGCAGTAATGCTAATAGTAGTGGTAGCATTTGTAGCAAGAGAAGTAGTACTAGAAGTAGTCACATTCATAGCAGTAGTCGTAGTAGTAGTAGTTGTTGTTGTACCAGAAGTAGTGGTAGTAGAAGTCGTGGCAGTAGTAGTAGCGGTAGTAGGAGTAGTAACCACAGTAGTAGTAGTCATTGTTGTTATTATTGTTGTAGTTGATGCAATAGTTGTCACAGTAGTAGTATCAGCAGAAGTCGCAGTTATAGCCATAGTAGCAGTAGTAGTACTTATAGTAGTGCAATTAGTATTAGAAGTAGTAGTAGTAGTAGTGGGAGTAGTAATATTAGCGGCTGTTGCAGTAGTAGAAGTAGTAGGAGATGTAGTAGTAGTAGCAGAAAAAATAATAGTAGTAGTAATAGTAGTGTGGTAGTAGTGGTAGTAGAAGTAGTAGTAGTGGTAATAGTAGTAGTGATGGCAATATTAGTAGAAGAATTAGTAGTAGTAGTAGTAGTAGTAGTAGTAGTAGTAGTCGTAGTAGTCGTAGTAGATGTCGTAGTGGTAGTAGGAGTAGTGGTAGAAGTAGCAGTAGTTATAGCAGGGGACGTAGTAACAGTAGTAGTTGCAGTACAAGAATTAGTAGTAGTAGTTGTTGTTGTTGTACCAAGAGTGGCTGTAGTAACAGTAGTAGTGGTTGTTTCAGTAGTCGCAACATTATTGTAGTAGCAGTAGTATCATTAGTAGCGATAGTAGTAGCAATGGTACAAGTGCGATAGTTGAAGTAGTAGTAATGGTTGTAGTACTAGTAGTAGTTGTAATAGTAGCTGTAGTTGTTATTTTAGTTATTCTAATAGTAGTAATAGCAGTGATAGAAGTGGTAGAAGTACAATAGTAATAGCAGTATTTGTAGTAATAGGAGAAGTGATAGCAGTAGCAGTAGTAGTAATAGTAGTTGCAGCAGCAGTAGTAGTAGTAGCAGAAGCAGCAGTGGCAATAGTAGCTGTAGCAGTAGTAGTAGTTGTGGTAGAAGTAGCAGCAATTGCAATAGTAGCTATGGCAGTAGGAGTAGCACTGACTGCCGTTGCAGTAGTACTAGTAGTAGTAATAGTTGTAGCTGCAGTAGTAGTGGTGGTAGTAGTTGTAGGATTAGTAGTATTAATAATAGTAGTAGTAGTAGGAGTGCTAATAGTAGTAGTTGCAGCAATAGTAGAGGTAACAGCAGTAGTAGTAGTTCTTATTATATTAGCAGCAGTAGTAGTAGGAGCAACAGCAATACTACTAATAACAGTAGTGGTTGCTATACCAGCAGTTATAGTAGTTATAGTTGTAGTTGTAGTAGTAGTTGTTGTTGTTGTAGTAGTAGTAGTAGTAGTAGCAGCAACAACAATTGTAGTAGTTGTAGAACTATTTGTAGGTTTAGTTGTAGCAACAGTAGTTGTAACTGTAGTAGTACCAGTAGTGGCAGTTATAGCAACAATAATTGCAGTAGTAGTGACATCCGTAGTAGCAGTTGTGGGAGTTGTTGCAGCGGTAGTAGTTGTGGTTGTAGTAGTTGTTGTAGTAGTAGTAGTAGTAGTAGCAGTAGGTGTAGTTGTAGAAGTAGTAGTCATAGCGGTAGCTATAGTAGCAGTAGTAGTAGTGGAAATGTTAGTTGCAGTATTAGTAGTTGCAGATGTAGTAACTACAGTAGTATTCGTCGGAGTAGTAGTATTAGTGGTAGTAGTTGAAGTAGTAGTAGAAGTAATAGTAGTTGTAGAAGCAATAGGTGAAGTAGCGGTAGTAGTAGTAGTAGTAGTAGTAGGAGTAGGAGTAGTAGTAGGAGTAGTTGTAGCAGCAGCAGTAGTAGTAGTTGTAGTAGCAGTCACAGCTGTGGTAGCAATAGCAGTTGTTGTTGTTGTAGTAGTAGTGGTAGTTGTGATAGGAACAGCGTAGCAGTAGAAGGAATAGCAGAAGTAGAAGCATTAGTGGTAGCACTAGTAGTGGTAACAACACTAAAGTAGAAGTAGTAGTAGTACTGGTTGTAGCAGTAGAAGTAGTAGTAGTAGTAGTAACAGTAATTGAAGTAGCAACAGTAGTATTAGTAGTAGAAATAGTAGGGGTAGTAGTAGTAGTAGTTATAGTAGGAGAACTAGTAGTAGTAGTAGTTGTTGTTGTTGTTGTTGTAGCAGTAGTAGTAGTCATTGTAGTTGTAGTAGTTGTAGTAGTTGTTGTTGTTGTTGTAGTAGTAGTAGTAGTAGTAGTAGTAGTAGTAGTAGTATTAGTAGTAATAGTAGTAGTAATTGTAGAGTAGTAGTAGTTGTAGCAGTAGCACCAACAGTTGTTGTAGAAGTTGAAGTAGTAATTGTAGTAGAAGACATAGTGGTAGACGTTGCAGTAGTAGTAGTTGTAGTTATAGTAACAATAGTTGTAGTAGTAGTACTAATGGTAGCAGTTTTTGTAGCAGCAACAATATTAGTAGTAGTTGTTGTTGTTGTAGTAGTAGTTGTTGTTGTTGTTGTAGTAGTCAAAGCAGTGGCAGTAGTAGTACTTGTAGTAGCAGTTTTAATAGTAGTAGTAGAAGTAGCAGCAATAGATGTACTAGTAGTAGTTATGGCAGTAGTAGTAGTTCTAGTAGATGTAGCAATAGATGTAGTAGTAGTTGAAGAAGCAATAGTTGTAGTTGTTGTAGCTGTAGCAGTAGATGCGATAGTTATAGTGTTTGTAGTTGTTGTTGCAGTAGTCGCAGTAGTAGTTGTAGTAGTTATAGTAGTTGTGGTTGCAGTTGTTGCAATAGTAGTAGTAGTAGTACTATAAGTAGCAGTCGTACTAGTAGTACCAATAGTAATGATAGTAGTAGCTGTAGTACTAGTAGTAATGATAGTAGTAGCAGTAGTACTAGTAGTACCAATAGTAGAAGAAGCACCTACAGTAGTAATAGAAGGATTAGTAGTAGTTGTAGTAGAACAAGTTGTAGTAGCAGTAGTTGCAGTAGTAGTAGTAACAGTAGTAGAAGCAATAGTAGAAGGGGAAGTGGTAGTAGTGACAGTAGTAGTAGCAGTAGTTGCAGTAGTGTTAGTAGTAGGAGTAAAAGTAGTATTAGTCGTAGTCTTGTAGTTGTAGTAGTAGTTGTTGTTGTTGTAGTAGTAGTAGATGTGGTAGTACTAGGAGTAGCTACTGTAGCAATAGTAGTAATAATAGAATTTGGGGTATTAGTGGTAGTAGCAGTAACAGCAGCAGCAGCAGCATTAGTAGTAGTAATAGTAGCAGTAGCTACAGTAGTGGTGGTAGTAGTAGTAGTAGCAGCAGTGGTAGTAGGGGCAGTAGTAGTAGTTGCTGTTATTGTATTTGTAGTAGTAGTCATGGTAGTAGTAGTAGTAGTAATAGGAATAGTTCTTATAGTAGAAGTAGAAGTAGCAGTAGTAGCAGCAGCAGTAGTAGTAGCAGTGGCAGAAGCAGTAGTAGTAGTAGGAGGAGGAGGAGGAGGAGGAGGAGGAGCCATAGGACTTGGTGTAGGAGTAGCAGTAGTAGTATGTGTAGTTGTAGTAGGAGTAGTTGTAGTAGTAGTTGGAGTAGATGTAGGAGTAGGAATTTATCTAGTAGTAGATGAAGTAGGTGTAGGAGTAGGTGCAGTATTAGTAGTAGTAGTAGTAGTACTAGTAGTAGTAGTTGTAGTAGCAGCAGCAGCAGCAGTAGTAGTAGTAGTAGTAGTATTAGTAGTAGTCAAAGTTGGATTACGAGTCAGAGTAGTAGTAGCAGTAGTAGGAGTCAAAGTAGTAGAAGTAGTGGTAGTAGTGGTGGTAGTAGTAGCAACAACAACAGCACCAGCAAAAGTAGCACCAGTAGCAATAGTAGTAGTATTAGTAGTAGTAGCAACAGCAGCTATCATAGTAGTACCAATAGTAGTAATTGTTGTCATAGTAGTAGTAGTAGCAAGAGTGAGAGTAGTAGTAGCAATAGTACGAGTTGTACTAGTAGTAGTAGCAAGATCAGGAGTAGTAGTAGTAGTAGTAGTAGTAGCAATTGTAGTAGCAGTAGTTGTACTAGTAGTTGCAATAGAACTACTAGTAGTAGTAGTAGCAGTAGTAATAGTAGTGCTAGGAATTATACAAGTAATAGAAGTAATACTTGTTGTAGTAGTAGTAGCGGCAGTAGTAGTAATAGTAGTAGTAGTTGTTGTAGTTGCTATTGTTGTAGTAGTCATAGTAGTGGTAGGAGTAGGAGTTCAAGTAGGAGTAGTAGTAGGATTTGTAATAGTTGTAGTAGTGGTTGTAGTTGGCATGGTAGCAGTGCTAGTCGTCATAGTAGGCGTAGTAGCAGTTGTAGTAATAGCAGTAGGGCTGCCGGAGTAGTAGTTGTTGTAGTAGAAGTAGTAGTAGTAGTAGTAGCTCTCATAACAGTAGTAATAGCAGTAGTAGAAGTAGTAGTAGTAGTGGCAATAGTAGTAGAAGAAGTAGTTGTAGTAGTAGCAGTAATAGTAGGAGACATAGTAGAAGTAGCAGTAGCAAAAATCATTGTAGTAGCAATAGTAGTAGTAGTAGTTATCATTGTTGTTGTCATTGTTATAGTTGTTGTAGTAGTAGTAGCAGTAGCAGTAGTGGCAAATGTAGCAGTAGTAGCAGAAGTAGTTGTAGTAGTAGTCGAAGTACTACTAGTAGTAATTATAGTTGTAGTGCAATAGCAGAAGCAATAGTGGTAGGAGTAGTAGTAGTAGGAGTAGTAGCCGCAGTGGTAGCAATAGTTGTAGAAGTAGTAGCAGTCATAGCAGTGGTAGCAGTGGTAATAGTAGTTTTAGTAGTAGTAGCCGATGTTGCTGAAATAACAGCAGCAATAGTAGTAGTAGTGTTACCAGTAGTAGCCTTAGTAGCAGAAGTAGCAGCAGCAGTGGTAGCAGAAGTTGTAGTAGTAGTAGATGGAAACGTAGTAGTAGGAGTAGTAGTAGCAATAGTGATAACAACAACAACAGCAATAGCAGTCGTAGTAGCAGTAGCAGTAGTGGTAACAATTGCGGTGGTACCAGCTGTAGAAGTAGAAATAGTAGTAGTTGTGACAGTAATTAAAGCAACAATAGTAAAAGCAATAGTAGTAGTAGTAGGAGAAGTAGTAGTAGTAGTTGGTGTTATAGAAGGAGAAGAAGAAGTAGTAGTAGTAGTAGTAGTAGCGGCAACAACATCAGAAGAACCAACACCAACAATAGTAGTAGAACTAGTAACAACAACAGCAGCAGTAGCAAGAGTAGTACTATCTGCAGTAGTAGTAGTAGTAGTAGTAATAGTCAGCGTAGCAGTAGCAGTAGTAGAGTTAAACTAGTAGTAGTAGTAGCAGGAGCAGAACTAGGAGTACAAGTAGTTGCAGTGGCAGTAGTAGTAGCAATAGCACTAGTAGTAGTAATAGGAGTAGTAGTAGTAGTAGTAGTAATAGTAGTAATGGTAGTAATAGTAATTATACTTGTAATTGAAATAATAGTAGTTATAGTAGCAGTAATAGTAGTAGCCGAAGGAGTAGCAGTAGTAACAGTAGCAGTAGTAGTAATAGGAGTAGGAGTTCGAGTAGGAGTAGCAGTGGGAGTTGTAGTAGGAGTAGGTGGAGGAGGAGGAGGAGTACGAGTGGTACCATGGGTAGTAGTAGTAGTAGGAGTAGCAGTACCAATGGTCATAGTAGGCGGAGTAGCAGTTAGTAATAGGGGTAGCAGTAACATTAGTAGAAGTAGTTGCAATAGTAGTAGTAGTAGTAGAAGTAATAGGACTATTAGTAGTTATAGTTGTAGGAGTAATAGTAGTAGTAGTAGTAGTAGTAGTAGGAGGAGGAGGAGGAGGAGGAGGAGGAGGAGGTGGAGGAGGAGGAGTAGTAGTAATAGTAGTAGTAGTAGTAGTAAGTGTGGTAATAGTTGTAGTAGTTGTAGCAATAGTAGCAGTAGTAAAAGTAATAGTAGTAGTAAGAGTAGTAGTAGTAGCAGTAGTAGTAGGAGGAGGAGGAGGAGGAGGAGGAGAAGTAGTAGTGGTAGTAGTAGTAGGAGTAGTAGTAGTAGTAGTAATAGAAGTTGCAGTAGTAGCAATAGTAGTAGTAGTAGTAGTAAGAGCAGTAGAAGTAGCTGTAGTAGTAGTAGTAATAGTAGAAGTAGTCATAGTAGTAGCAGTAGTTGTGGTGCTGTCATAGTAGTAGTACGAGTAGTAGTAGTAG
>RXID01016305.1:0-32028 GCA_005019695.1 Trichopus zeylanicus subsp. travancoricus | reverse complement strand
TAGGAGCAGCAGAAGGAGTAGCAGTAGTAGTAGCAATAGTAATAGCAGAAGGAGTAGTAGCAGTAGTTTTAGTAGCTGTAGTAGTAGTTGTAGTTGTTGTGGTAATAGGAGTAGCAGCATTAGAAGCAGTCATAGTTGTAATAGTAGTAGGAGTAGTAGTAATAGTATCAGAAGTGGCAGCAGAAACAACAGGAGTTCTAGTAGAAGTAGATATGTTATTGTTCCTGTGGTAGAAGTACTAGAAGTCATAGTAGTAGCAGTACGAAAAGCAGAAGGAGTAGGAGTAGTAGTAGTAGTAGTAGCAGCAGTAGTAGTAATAATTGCAGTAGTAGTAGTAGTAGTAGTAATAGTAGTTGTAGTATCTGTGGCAGTAGTAGGAGTAGTAGTAGTTGAATTGGTGGTGGTGGTAGTGGTGGTGGTCGTAGTAGTAGTAGTAGTAGTAGTAGTAGTAGTTGTACTACTACTACTACTACTACTACTACTACTACTAGTAGTAGTAGTAGTACTAGTAGTACTAGTAGTAGTAGTAGTAGTAGTAGTAGTAGTAGTAGTAGTAGTAGTAGTAGTACTAGTAGTACTAGTAGTTGTAGTAGTTGTTGTAGTAGTAGTCAAAGTAATGGTAGAAATAGTAGTACTAGGAGTAGTGGTAGTAGTAGTAGTAGGAGCAATAGTAGTAGCTATAGAAGCGGTAGTAGTAGTTGTAGGAGTAGAGGTAGTTGTAGGAGTTGTAGTAGTAGTAGTCAATGTTGTTGTAGCAACAGAAGTAGTAGTAGTTGTAGTAGTAGTATTAGCTGTAGAAGAAGTGATAGTAGTAGTAGTTGTAGTAGTGGAGGTCGGAGTAACAGTAGCAGCAAGAGTACTAGCAGCAGTAGCAGTAGTAGTAGTACTAGTGGCAATCGGAGTATTGGTAGTCGTAATAGTAGTAGTATTAGTAGTACTAGTAGTAGTAGAAGTAGTAGCAGAAGTAGTAGTAGTAGTAGTAGTAGTGGTAGTAGTTGTGGTGGTAGTTGTAGTAGTAGGAGTAGTTGTTTGAATTATTGCAGGAGAAGTAGTAATAGTAGTAGGAGGAGGAGCAGCAGCAGTAGTAGTAGCTATAGCAGCAGTGGAATTAATAGTAGTAGCAGAAGTAGTAGTAGGACTCGTAGCAGTAGTAGATGCAGAATTAGTGGTAGTAGTAGTAATAGTATTAGTAGAAGTAGTAGTGGTAGCAGTGATAGTTGTATTAGTAGTAGTAGTAGTTGTTGTAGTAGTTACAATAATAGTAGCAATATTAGTAATAGTTGTAGTTGTAGTTGTACTAGTTGTCGCCTAGTAGAAGCAGTTGCAGTAGTAGTATTATTAATAGTTGTAGTAGAAGCAGCAGCAGCAGCAGTAGTACTAGTAATAGCTGCAGCAGCAGCAGTTGTAGTAGCCATAGAAGTAGTAACAGTATTTCTAATGGTAGTAGTAGTAGTAGTTGGAGTTGTAGTAGGAGGAGTAGGAGTAGTAGTAGTAGTAGAACTAATTGTTGTAGTAGTAGGAGGAGTAGTTGTAGTGGTAAAAGTTATAGCGGAATTAGTAGTAGTAGTATTTGTAGAAGTAGTAGTTGTAGTAGTTGTGGTAGTAGTAGTAGGAGTAGCCGCAGCAACAATGTTAGGAGTTCTAGTAGTAGTTGTTATTGTTGTCATTGTTGTTGAATAAGTAGTCGTTGTAGCAATAGTAGTCGCTGGAGTAGCAGCAATAGCATCAGCAGCAGTAGCAAGAGTACTATTAGTAGTAGTAGTCGTGGTAGTATTAGGAGCAGCAATAGGAGTAGGAGTAGGAGCAATAGTCGGTGTGGTAGTAGTAGTAGTAGTAGTTGTTGTTGTAATAGTAATAGTAGTAGTAGCAGTACTTGTAGTAGCAGTAGTAGTAGGTGTTGTAGTAGTAGTAGTAATAGTTGTGGTAGTAGCAATAGCAGCATTAGAAGGAGAAGTTGTTGTTGTAATAGTAGTAGGAGTAGTACTTTTAGGAGTAGCAGTAGCAGCAGCAGCAGGAGTTCTAGTAGTAGTTGTAGTAGCAGATGTAGTGGTAGCAGGTGCAGTGGTTCTAGTAGTAGTAGTTGGAGTAGCAGCATTAGTAGGAGTAATAGTTATTGCAATAGTAGTAGTAGTACTAGTAATAGCAGTATTAGTAGTAGTAGTAGTAGTAGTAGTAGTAGTAGCACTAATAATAGTAGTAGTAGTAGTAATAGTAGTAGTAATAGTTGTTGTTGTTGTTGTTGTGGTATTATAAGTAGTAGTAGTCATAGTAGGAGTTGGAGTAGTGGTTGTAGTAGTAGTAGAAGTAGTAGTAGTAGTTATAGCCGAAGTAGTAGTCATAACGGTAGTAGTAGTATTAGAAGTAGTAGCAGTAGTTGTTGTTGTAGTAGTTGGAATAGTGGTTGTAGTTGTACTTGTTGTAGCAGTTGTAGCAGCAGTAGTAGCAGAAGTAGTCGTAGTTGTTGTAGCCACAGTAGTAGTAGTATTAGAAGTAGTAGTAGTTGTTGTAGTAGTATTAGCAACCGCAGTAGCAATACTAGTAGTAGGCGTAGTGTTAGCCATAGTAGAACCAGCAGTAGTCAAAGTAGAAGTACTAGCAACCGCAATAGTATTATTATTAGTAGCAGCAGTAGTTGTTGTTAGTAGTAGTAGTAGTAACTGCAGTAGTAGTAGTAGCACTAGAAGTAGTAGTAGCAGTAGTAGCAATAGTGGTAGTAGTAGTGGTTGTTGTAGTAGTGTTAGTAGGAGTAATAGCCGTAGCAGTAGTAATAGTAGTAGCTATAACAGTGGTAATAGTAGTAGTAGTAGCAGTATTAGTAGTAGTTGTAGCAATAGTAATAATAATTGCTTGTAGTAGTAAGAGCAGTAGCAGTAGTAGCAATAGCAGTTATAACAGCGGCAGAAGTGGTAGTGGTAGCAGTAGTAGAAGTAGTTATAGTAGTAGTAGTATTAGTTGCAGTAGGAGCAGCAGTGGTAGCAGTAGTTGTTGTGGCAGAAGTTGTAGCATTTGTAATAGTAGAAGTATTAGTAGAACCAATAGTAGTAGTAGCAGTAGTAGCAGTAGTAGTAGGAGTAGTGATAGTAGTAGTAGTAGTAGTAGTAATAGTAGTAGCAGCAACGGGAACAGCAGAAGGAGTAGTTGTTGTTGCAGTTGTAGTGGTAGTAGTAGTAGTAGTAGTAATATTGAAGTACTAGTATTTATTGAAGTAGTAGTACTAGTAGTAGTAGTAGTAGTAGAATTAGTAGTACAAGTAGTAGTAAAACTGTAGTAGTAGTAGTAGTAGTTGTTGTTGTTGTTGTTCTTGTTGTTGTAGTAGTAATAATAGTAGCTGTAGGAGTCGTAGTTGTGGTGGTAGTAGTAGTAGTGGTAATAGTATTAGTCATAGTAGGAGTGGTAGTAGTAGCAATAGTAGTAGTAGTAGCAGCAATAGCAGAAGGACTAGTAGTAGCAGTAGCAGCTATAGCAGAAGGACTAGTAGTAGTAGTAGTAGTAGTAGTATTAGTATCCTAAGTAGCTATAGTAGTAGTAGCAATAGTAGTTGCAGTAGCAGTAGTAGTAGCAGCAACATCAACAGCCGCAGTAGTAGTAGCAGAAGTGGTAGTAGTAGCAGTAGAAGTAGCAGTAGTAGCAGCAATAGTGGCATCAGTAGCTATAGCAATAGTAGTCATAGTAGTGGTAGTTGCAGCTATGCTAGTAGTAGTAGCAGTAACAGTAGTAGTAATAGTAGTAGCTGTTGTAGCAGCAGTAGCAGCAGCAACAGCAGTAGTAGTACAAGTAGTAGTAGTCGTAGCAACAGTAGCAGTAGTAGTTGTAGCAGTAGTAGTGGTAGTAGTAGTAGTAGTAGTAGTAGTAGTAGTAGTAGTAGTAGTAGTAGTAGTAGCAGCTGTTGTTGTTGTTGTTGTTGTTGTAGGCGTAGCAATAGTAGTAGGACTATGACTAGGAGTGGAAGTAGTAGTCAGTGTAGTAGTAGTCGTAGTAGTAGTAGTCGCAGTAGCAGTAATAATAGAAGTAGTAGTAGTGGTGGTAGTGCTAGTAGTAGTAGTAGCAGCAGCAGCAGCAGTAGCATTAGTAGTAGTAGTAGTAGTAGTAGGTGTAATAGTTGTAGTAGGAGTAGTTGTTGTAGAAGTAGTAGTAGTAGTTGTTGTAGTGACTGTATTAGTAGTAGTAGTAGGAGTGGTAGAAGCAGAAATAGTAGTGGTAGTACTAATAGTAGTAATAGGAATGTTAGAAGTTGTAATAGTTGCAGCAGTCGTAACAGTAGTCATACTTGTTGTATCCATAGTAGTAGCTATAGTAGTAGTTATAGTGGTAGTCCTAGTAGTAGTCGTCGTAGTAGTAGCAGTAGTAGTCGCAATAGTGGCAGCAGTAGTAGTAGTAGTAGTGGTAGTTGCAATAGTACAGTAATAGCTGCAACAGCTACAACAGTAGTAGTAGTAGTCGTAGTAGTATTTATAGCAGCAGTAGCAGTAGTAGTAGGAGTAGCAGTACAAGTAGGTGTAGGTGAAGTAATAGTTGTACTAGTAGAAGTAGTAGTGCTTGTAGTCATAGTAGTAGTAGTAGTATTAGTAGTCGTAGTAGTAGTAGTTGTTGTTGTAGTAGTAGTAGCAGTAGCACTTGGAGTAGTAGTTGTAGTACTAGCAGTAGTAGTAGTGGCAGGAGTAGTAGTATTTTATGTAGTAGTAGCAGGAGTAGTAGCAATAGTAGTTGTGGCAGGAGTAGTAGTGGCAGGTGTAGTAGTAGCAAGAGTAGTTGCAGTAGTAGCAGTAGTAGTAGTGGCAGGAGTAGTAGCAATAGTAGTAGTAGAGGTAGTAGTAATAGAAGTAGTACTAGTTGTAATAGTAGTAGTTGTCATAGTACGAGTTGGAGTAGGAGTAGTAGTGGGAGTTGTGTTAGTTGGAATAGTGGTAGTCTAAGCAGTAGAAGTAGCAGTTGTAGATGTAGTGGTAGCAGAAGTCGTAGTTGCAGCTGTAGCCATAGTAGTAGTAGTAGCAGCAGCAGTAGAAGGAGAAGTAGTAGTAGTATTAGTATCCTTAGAAGATATAGTAGTAGTAGCAATAGTTGTTGTAGTAGTAGTAGTATTAGTAGCAGCAACAGCAGTAGCAGTAGTAGTAGCAAAAGTGGTAGTAGTAGCGGTAGAAGTAGCAGTAGTAGTATCAGTAGCAATAGCAATAGTAGTCGTAGTAGCGGTGGTTGTAGTTGTGCTCGTAGTAGCGGTGGTTGTGCTCGTAGCAGTAACATTAGTAGTAATAGTAGTAGCTGTTGCAGTACTAGCAGCAGCAGCAGCAGCAGCAGTAGTAGTAGTAGTAGTAGCAGTAGTAGTAGCAACAGTAGTAGTAGTTGTAGCAGCAGCAGTAGTAGTAATAGTAGTAGTAGTAGTAGTAGTAGTAGTAGTTGTTGTTGTTGTTGTTGTTTTAGTAGTGGGCATAGCAACAGTAGTAGGACTATGACTAGGAGTGGAAGTAGTAATCAGTGTAGTAATCGTAGTAGTAGTAGTCACAGCAGCAGTTATAATAGTAGTAGTAGTAGTGGTAGTGGTAGTGGTAATACTTGTAGTAGCAGTAGTAGTAGCGGCATTAGTGGTAGTAGTGGTAGTAGTAGGTGTAATAGCTATAGTTGGGGTACTGTAGTAGTAGTAGTTGTTGTTGTTGTTCTAGTGGTTGTATTAGTGGTAGTAGTAGGAGTGGTAGAAGCAGAAGTAGTAGTGGTAGTACTAGTAGTAGTAATTGGATTGTTAGAAGTAGTAATAATAGCCGCAGTAGTAGTAGTAGTAGTAGTAGTAGTAGTCATAATTGTTGTATGCATAGTAGTAGCTATACTAGTAGTTATAGTAGTAGTCATAGCAGCAGTAGTAGCAGTACTAGTGACAATAGTGGTGGTAGTAGTAGTAGTAGTGGTAGTTACAGTAGTAGTAGTAATAGCTGCAATAGATACAATAGCAGTAGTAATAATCGTAGTAGTATTTGTAGCAGCAGCTGAAGTAGCAGTATGAGTAGGTGTAGAAGTAGTAGTAGTAGTAGAAATAGTAGTGGTTGTAGTAGTAGTAGTAGTAGTTGTAGTAGTAGTAGTAGTAGTAATAGTAGTAGTCGTAGTCATAGTAGTAGTTGCTCTAGTTGTAGTAGCAGTAGCAATAGCGCTTGGAGTAGTAGTTGTAGTAGTAGTAGTAGCACTAGTAATAGTAGTATTAGTAGTAGTATTGGTAGTACTAGTAGCAGCAGCTAAAGCAGCAGAAGTAGTAATAGCAGCAGCAGTAGTAGTAGTCGTAGTAGGAGCAGTATTAGCAGCTGTAGCAGGAGTTGGAGTAGGAGTAGTAGTTGGACAGTAGTAGTTGGAGTGCTAGTATTAGCAGTTGTATTAGTAGTCGAAGTAGTAGTAGTATTTGTAGCCACAACGGTAGTAGTAGTAGAAGTAATAGTTCCAGTACTAGTATTATGAGCCGCAGTAGTTGTTGCAGCAGTTGTAGTAGTAGCAGTAGTAGTAGCAGCAAATGTAGTAGAAGTGGTACAGCTGCAGTAGTAATAGTAGTAGTAGCAGCAAAAGTTTAAGTGGTAGGAGTAGTAGTAACAGCAGTGGTAGTAGTAGTAGCATTAGTAGCAGCAATAGTAGTGGTAGCGGCAATAGCAACAGTCGTAGCAGTAGTGGTAGTTGCAGTATTATTTGTAGCTGTAGTAGTAGTAGTAGTAGTAGTAGTAATAGTAGTAGCCGTAGTAGTAGTTGTACTAATAATAGTTGTAGTAGTAGTTGTTGAAGTAATTGTAGTAGTAGTTGTTGTAGTAGGAATAGGAGTAGGAGTTGGTGTAGTAGTAGTAGTTGCAACATAGTAGTAATAGTTCTAGTAATAGTTGTTGTACTACTAGTAGTAGTAGTCATTGTTATTGTTGTAGCAGCAGTAGCAGTAGTAGGTTTAATAGTTGTAGTAGTAGTTGTAGTGGTACTAGTAGTTGTAGTAGTAGGAGGAGTTGTTGTTGGAGTAGAAGTTGGAGTAGGAGTAGTAGTAAGAGTTGTAGTAGCAGTAGTAGTACTAGTTGGAAGAAAAGTAGTAGTAGTAGTAGGAGGAGGAGGAGGAGGAGTAGTAGTAGGAGGAGGAGGAGTAGTAGTAGTAGCTATTGTAGTAGTAGCAAAAGAAGCAGCAGCCGTTGTGGCAGAAATCGTAGCAGTTGAAGGAGTAGTTATGCTAGAAGACGTAGTCGTAGTTGTAGTAGTAGTAATATTACTAGTAGAAGTAGTAGTATTACTAGCAGTAGTAGTAGTCGTGGTGGTGGTGGTGGCGACAGTAATACTAGTAGCAATAATAGCAGTAGCAGTAGTTGTTGTTATAGTAGTAGTCGTAGGAGTGGTAGGAGTGGTAGTAGTAGTAGTAGTAGTAATAATAGTAGTAGTAGTAGTTCTTGTTGTAGTAGTAGTAGTAGTAGTAGTAGTAATAGCAGCAGTAGGAAAAGTAATAGTAGTAACAGTTATACTAGTAGTAGTAGTAGTAGTAGTAGTACTAGTACTAGTACTTGTACTAGTAGTAGTAGTAATGGTAGTACTACTACTAGTAGTAAGTAGTTAGTTAGTAGTAGTAGTAGTAGTAGTAGTAGTAGTAGTAGTAGTAGTAGTCGTAGTAGTAGTAGTAGTGTAGTAGTAGTAGTAGTAGTGTAGAGTAGTAGTAGTAGTAGTGTAGTGTAGTAGTAGTAGTTTTTGTATGTCTAGTAGTAGTGTAGTAGTAGTCTGTAATGGTAGTCGTAGTAGTGGTACTAGTAGTAATGGTTGTCGCAATAGCAGTAGTAGTAGTTGGAGTAGTAGTGGGAATAGGAGTAGGAGTAGTAGTAGCAGTAGTTGTAGCAGTTGTTGTTGTAGTTACAATAGTAGTAGGAGTAGAAGTTGGAGTAGGAGTTGCAGTAAGAGTTCTAGTAGCAGTAATAGTGCTAGTAAGAGTTGTTGTAGTAGTCGTAGTAGCAGTTGGAGTAGTAATAGCGGAAGTACTAATTGTAGTAGTAGTAGAGCAACAACAATAGTAATAGCAATAATTGTAGTAGTAGTAGCAGCAGTAGGAGAAGTTGTAGGGGTAGGAATTAGAGTACTAGTAGTAGTTAGTAGTAATATTTGTAGCAGTTGTAGTAGTAGCAGCACTAGCTATAGGAGTAGTAGTTCTGGTAGTGGTGATAGTAGGAGTAATAGTAGTAGTAATAGTAGTAGTAGTCGTAGTAGTAGTAGTAGCAGCAGTAGGAACAGTTTTAGCGGTAGTAGTAATAGTAGAATTAGTAGCAGTATTAGTAGTAGTAGTAGTAGTAATATTAGTAGTAGTAGAGGAGTAGTAGTAGCAGTAGTAGTATTGGTAGTAGTAGTAGCGGAAGTAGTATTATTAGTAGCAGTTGTATAGTCATAGTAGGAGTTGGAGGAGTAGTAGTAGGAGTAGTCATAGTTGGAGTAGTGGTAGTAGTAGTAGTTGTAGTAGGAATCATAGTAGGAGTAGTAGTAGAAGTGGTTGTTGCATTTATAGTAGTAGAAGTATCAAAAGTAGTGGTAGTTGTTGTAGCTAGAGTAGTAGTAGCAGCAGCATTAGTAGTAGTAGAAGTAGAACTAGAAGTAGTAGTAGTAGTATTGGGGGCCGTAGGGGCTGTAGTAGTAGCAGTAGTACTGGCAGTTGTAGTAGAAGTAGTACCTAGGGGTGAGCAAAAAAATCGAAAAATCGATATACCGAATTGTACCGGTTGAGAACCGTACCGAAAAACAGGTTCTCAGATCAAACCAGTACAGTTCCGGTTTTGAAATTTAATAGAACCGGAAAACTGGTTCCGGTTCCGATTCTGCGTTATCTAAAAAACTGGTGAACCGGAACCGTACTGGTTTAATATATAAAACCCTAACCCTAACCCTAACCCTAATTGCGCCGCCTTGGCCTCGCACTCGGCCTTGCCCTCTCCCTCGCCTCGACCCCGTGCTCACAGCAACGCGCCGACGCCGCCGCCTCGGCCTCGCCCTCGCCTCTCCCCCGAGCTCGCAGCAACGCGCCGACGCCACCTCGGCCTCGCCCTCGCCCTCACCCCCGAGCTCGCAGCGACGCCGCCTCATCCTTGCCCTCGCCCCCGAGCTCACAGCGATGCCGCCTTGCCCTCACCCCCGAGCTCGTAGCGATGCCGCATCGCCCTCGCCCTTGCCCCCGAGCTCGCAGCGACGCCGCCTCGCCCTCGCCCTCGCCCCCGAGATCGCAGCGATGCCGCCTCGCCCTCGCCCCCGAGCTCGCAGCAACGCTGCCTCTCCTTCGCACTCACCTCTGCGTTCACAGTGACGCTGCCTCGCCCTCGTCCTAGCCGGTCTTCGCGACTCCGGAGCTCCGGTATACCAGTTTTAGGACCGGTTTTGAGCTGAAACCGAAAAATCAGTTCTTCACCCAAACCAATACGATTTCGGTTCTCAATTTTTTGAGAACCAAAATTCGGTTCTGGTTCTAAAATGAGCAAAACTGATTCGGTTAACCGGTTTTGCTCACCCCTAGTAGTACCAGTAGTCGTAGGAGAAGTAGTAGCATCAACAATTATAGTAGCATTAGTAAGAGCAGAAGTAGTAGCAGTAGCAATAGTAGTAACAAAAATAGAAACGATAGTAGCAGTAGTAGTAGTAGTAGTAATAGTTGTAGTACCAGTAGTATTAGTAGTAGAAACAGTAACAGTTGTACCTATAGTAGTAGTAGTAGTAGTTGTTGTTGTTGTTGTTGTTGTTGTTGTACTAGTGATAATAACAGAAGTAGAAGTACTACTAGTAGTAGTAGTCACGGCAGTAGTAGCAGTAGTTGCAATAGTAGCAGTAATAGTAGTAGCAGCAGTAGTAGCAGTAGTAATAGTAGCAATAGTACTAGATGTAATATTTGTAGTAGTTGTAGTTGTAGAAGTACTAGTAGTAGGAGTAGCAGTAGTCGAAGTAGTACTTGTTTTCAAAGTAGTTGAAGTAGTAGTAGTAGTACTAGTAGTAGGTACTAGTTGTAGTAGTAGTAGTAGTAGTACTATTTGTGGTACCTGTAGTAGTCGTAGTAGTAGCTGTAGTAGTGCTAGTTGTAGTACTTGTAGTAGTCGTAGTAGTAGTGGTAGAAGTAGTGGTAGTCGAAAGAGTGGTTGAAGTAGTAGTAGTAGTAGTAGTAGTGGTAGGCGTGTGAGGAATATTTGCAGCAGCAGCAGCAGTAGTAGTATTAGGCAGAGTATTAGTAGTGGTAGTAGTAGCAGTAGTAGTAGTACTAGAGTAGTGGGAGTTTTAGTAGTAGTAGTCATCATAGTTGTGGTCATAGATGTAGTAGTAGTAGTAGTAGTAGTAATAGTAGTTGTAGCAACAACAGTATTGGTAGTGTTAGTAGTAGTAGTAGCACTAGTAGCAATAGTGGTTGTAGTGGAAGTAGAAGTTGTAGTAGTAACATTAGCAGTAGGAGTAATAGTTGTATTAGTAGTAGTAGTAGTAGTAGTAGTCATAGTTGTAGTAGTAGCAGCAGCAACAATAGTAGTAGTAGTAGTAGTTGTTGTAGTAGTAATAATAACAATAATAGTCATAGTTGTAGCAGTAGTTGTAGTAGTAGTCATAGTAGTAGTATTAGTAAAAATAGTAGTTGTTGTTGTTATTGTAGTTGTTATAGTAGTAGTAGAAGGAGCAATAGTAGAAGTAGTAGTTGAAGTTGTACTAGTAGTAGTAGTGGTAGTAGTAGTAGTAGTTGTTGTTGCAGTAGGAGTAGCAACAATAGCAGTAGCAACCACAGCAGCAATAGTAGTAGTAGTAGTAGCAATAGTAGCCTTAGTAGAAGTAATAGTTGTACTTGTAGTAGTGGTAGTAGTAGAAGTAGTAGTAGCAGTAGTAGTAGAAGTTATAGTAGAAGTAGTGGTAGTCGCAGTAGTACCAATAGTAGTAATAGTACTAGTTGTAGCAGATGTTACAGTTGTAGTAGTTGCAGTACCAGTAGCAATAGTGGTAGCAGTACGAGAAGTAGTACTGGTTGTAATAGTCGTAGTAGTAGTCATTGTAGTATTAGTGATAGTAGTAGCAGTGGTAGCAGCAGCAGCAGTAGTAGTTGTTGTCATAATTGTAGCTACGGCAGCAGCAGCGGTAGTAGTAGCAGTAATTGTAGTAGTAGTCACTGTAGCCATAGTAGTAGCAGAAGTAATAGCATTAGTAGTAATAGTAGTAGGAAAAATAGTAGTTGTATTATTAGTAGTAGTACTATTAGTGTTAGTAGTAGTCGCGGCGGTAGTTGCAATTGTAGTAGTACTAGTAGTAGTTGCAATTGTAGTAGTAGTTGTTGTAGCAGTAGTAGTAGCAGTAGTCATAGCAGTAGTCGGGGTAGCTGAAGTATTTGGGGTAGGTGTAGGTGTAGTCGTAGTAATAGTAGCAGTAGAAGTGGTAGCAGTAGTAATAGCTGTAGTTGTAGCAGTAGTTATTGTTATTGTTGTAGTAGTAGCTATTGTAGCTGTAGTAGTTGTTGTTGTAATAGTAGTATTAGTAGTTATAGTAGCAGTAGCAGCTATAGTATCAATAGTAGCTGTTGCAGCAATGGTAGCAAAAGTAGCAGTAGTATTAGTAGTATTAGCAACAGTAGTAGCAGTTGTTGTTGCTGTAGCAGTAGTTGTAGCAGCAGTTGTCGTAGCGGTAGTAGCAGCAATGTTAGTAGTTGTAGTAGTAGTAGCGACAACGGCAGCAGGAGTAGTAGTAGTAGTAGTATTTGTAGTAGTAGGAGTAGAAGAAGCAATATCAGAAGTAGTAGCAGTAGTAATAGTAGTAGTAGCACTTGAAGCAGTTGCTGCAACAGCAGTTATTATAGTAGTGGTACTAGTATTAATAGTAGTAGTTGTAGTAGTAGCAGCAATAGTACTAGTACGAGTAGCAATAGTTGTTGTAGAAGTGGTGGTACTAGTAATAGTAGTAGCTGCAGTAGTAGTGGCAATAGTTGTAGTAGTAGTTGTAATAGACATAGTAGTAGCAGTAGTAGTTGTAGCCAGAAAAGTATTAGTAGTAGCAGTAGCAGCAAAATTTGTAGGAGTAGTAGCAGAAGTGATAGTAGTAGAAGTAGTTGCAGTAGTAGCAATAACAGAAGTTGTGGTTGTAGTAGTAGTTATAGTACTAGCAGTAGTAGTGATTGTTGTGGCAAATGTAGTAGCAGGGGTAGTTGTAGTACTAGTAATAGTTGTAGTAGTAGTAGTTGTTGTTATAGGAGAACTAATAGTAGAAGTTGTAGTAAAAGTAGTATTTGTTGTTGTTGTTGTAGTAGTACTAGTAGCAGTACTGGTATTTGGTTTTGTAATAGTAGTATTAGTAGCAGTAGTTGTAGTACTAGTAGAAGTAGAAGTTCTAGTAGTAGAAGTTGCAGTAGCAGTAGTAGAAGTAGTTGCCATAGAAGCAGTGGCAACAGTTGTAGCAATAGTAGCTATAATAGCAGTGGTAGGTTTAGTGGTAGTAGTCGTAGTGGTAGTAGTAGTAGTTGCAGTAGTCATAGTTGTAGTAATACTGGTAGAGGTAGTAGTAGTAGTAGTAGTAGTAGTAGTAGTTGCAGTAGTCATAGTTGTAGTAATACTGGTAGAGGTAGTAGTAGTAGTAGTAGTAGTAATAGAAGCAGAAGTAGTGGTGGTGTTAGTAGCAGCAATACTCGTACTAGTGGTAGTAGTAGTAGCAGAAGTATTATTAGTTGGAGTAGTAGTAGTAGTAAGAACAGTATTAGTAGCAGTGGTAAGAGTATTCAGAGAAGTTGTAGTAGTACCAATAGTAGTAGCGGTATTAGTTGTAGTAGTAGTAGCAGTTGTAGAAGCAGTACTTGCAGCAACTGTAATAGTAATAGTATTAGTAGTAGTAGGGACTAGATTAGGAGCAGTTGTAGGAGTAGTACTAGTTCGAGTATTGGCAGCGGTAGTAGAGTTGTGGTAGTAGTTGTGGTAGTGGCAGTAGTAGTTGAAGTAGTTGTAGTAAAAGTAGTATTAGGAGTGGTAGTTAGTGCAATTGTTGGGAGTTTTGGTAGTAATAGTAGTAGTAGTAGCAGCAGTAGTGAATGTAGCAGTAGTCATAGTAGTAGTAGTCTTGGTAGCAGTAAGAGTAGTAGCAGCAGTAATAGGAGTAGCAGTAGAAATAGCACCAATAGCAGTAGTAGCAGTAGTTGTTGTAGTAGTAGCGGTCGCAGTTGAAGTAGCCTTTGTAGGAATACCAATTGTTATTGTAGTTGCAGTTGTAGCAGGAGAAGTAGTAGTAGTACCAGCTATAGCAGTAGTCATAGTAGCTGTTGTAGCAGTAGGAGAAGAAGTAGGTAGAGGAGTAGTAGTAGCGATAGAAGCAATAGTAGCAACAATAACAATAATAGCAGCAGTAGTATTATTAGTAATGGTAATAGTAGTAGTAGAAGTAGTAGTAAGAAATAGTAGTAGTAGTAGTAGTAATAGTAGCAGCAGCAGAAGTAGCAAAAGTAGCAGTAGTAGTATAAGCAGAATTAGTAGCAATAGTAATAGTAGTAGTAGTAGAAGAAGCATAAGTACCAATAGTAGTTTTAGTAGTAGCAGTAGTAGCAGGAGTGGTATCGAGGTAGTAGTAGTAGCAGCAGTAGTAGTAGTAGCAACAACAACAACAATAGTAGTAGTAGTGTTAGTAATTATAGTAGTAGAAGTAGTAGTAGTAATAGTAGCAGCAGCAAAAGTAGCATAAGTAACAGTAGTAGTAGAAGCAGTATTAGTAGCCATAGTAATAGTAGTAGTAGTAGAAGAAGCATAAGTAGCAATAGTAGTGGTAGTAGCAGCATCAGCAGTAGCAGGAGTGGTATTGAGGTAGTAGTAGTAGCAGCAACAACAATAGTAGTAGTAGTAGTGCTAGTAATTATAGTAGTAGAAGTAGCAGCAATAGCAATAGTAGTAGTATTTGGCAACTACAATAATAGCAGCAGTAGTTGTAGCAGTAGTAGTACTAGTAACAGTAGTTGCAGCAGTAGTAGTTGCTGCAGGCATGTTAGTAGTAGCAGTTGAAGCGATAGTACCAGTAGTAGTAGCTGAAGTAGTTGTTGGAGAAGTAGTATTAGCATTAGTAATAGTAGTAGTAGTAGTAGTAGTAATGGTAGTAGTAGTAGTAGTAGTAGTAGTAGTTGTTGTTGTTGTTGTAGTAGTAGTAGTAGTGGTAATAGTTGTTCAAGTAGTAGTGGTGGTTGTGGTGGTTGTAGTAGTGGTAATTGCAATAGTACTAGTAGTAGAAGTTGTCGTAGCAATTGTAGTAGTTGTAGTAATAGCAATAGCAACAACAGTAGTAGTAGTAGTAGTTGTAGTAATAGCAATAGCAGCAGTAGTAGTACTAGGAGTATTAGTAGTAGTAATAGTAGTAGTAATACTAGCAGTAGTAGGAGTAGTAGTTGCCATAGTAGTCGTTATAGCGGTAGTAGTAGTAGTAGTAGAACAAGCAGTCGTAGTAGTAATAGTAGTAGTAATAGTAGTAGTAGTAGTAGTAGTAGTACTCATGGTGGTAGTAGTTGTTGTACTAGTTGTAATAGCCGTAGTAGTAGTAGTAGTAGTAATAATAGTTGTAGCAGCAGCAGCAGCAGTAGTAGTGTTAAGAGTAGTAATTATATTAGTAGTAGTAATAGTAGTTATCGTAGGTGGAGTCGTAGGAGTATTAGGATTAGTAATAGTATTTGTAGCAGCAACAACAATAGTAGTAGTAGGATTAGTTGTGGCAATAGGTGTAAGAGTAGGACGAGCAGTATGCATAGTGGAAGTAGTGTTAGTATTAGTATTAGTATTAGTATTAGTAGTAGTAGTAGTAACAGTCATAGTAGTAGGATTAGCACAAGTAGCAGCGGTAGTAGTAGCAGTAGTAGTAGTAGTAGTAGTAGTTATCGTTGCAACAGCAGCAGCAGCAGCAGTAGTAGTTATAGTCATAGTAGTTGTAATAGTAATAGTTGTACTAGTAGTAGTTATTGTGGTACGAGTTGGTTTGGGAGTAGGAGTACTAGTTGTAGTAGTAGTGGCGGTTGTTGTAGTAGGAGTAGGAGTAGTAGTAGTAATAGTAGAAATAGTAGTAGTAGCAGTAATAGTAGAAGTAGTTGTGGTAGTAGTAGAAGAAGTAGTAGTAGTAGCAGTTGTAGTAGTAGCAGTAGTAGCAGCAGTAGTACTAATAGTAGTAGTAGTAGTAGTAGCAGCAGTAGTAGGACTAATAGTAGTAGTAGTAGCAGCAACAGTTGTAGTGGTAGTAATGGTAATAGTAATAGTAGTAGTTGTTGTCTTACTAGTTGCAATCGTAGTATTGGTAGTAGTAGTAGTAGCAGCAGTACTAGCAGAAATAGCACCAGTAGCAATTGTAATTGTTGTTGTTGAAGTAGTAGTGGTAGTAGTAGCATTAGCACAAGTAGTTGTATTTGTAGTAGTAGTTGCAGGAGAGGTTGTAGTAGTACTAGTAGGAGTAGTAGTAGTAGTACCAGCTATAGCAGTAGTAGTAGCAGTTGTAGCAGTAGGAGAAGGAGTAGGTATAGTAGTAGGAGAAGAAGTAGGTATAGTAGTAGTAGTAGCTGTAGCTACAACAGTAGTAGTTGCAGCAACGGCAACTACCATAGTGTTAGCAGTAGCGATAATAATAGTAGTAGTAGTAAGAGAAGTAGCAGTTGTAGTAGTAGTAGCCGCAGCTATAGCAGCAGTAGTAGTAGATGTTGTTTTAGTAGCAATAGTTGTAGTAGTAGTAATGACAGTTGTAGTACAAGTGATATTTTTAGTAGTAGTAGTAGTAATAGTAATTGCAGTAGCAGTTGCGGGAGTAGTACAAGTATTGTTGCTTGTAATAGTAGTGGTAGTACTAGTAGCAGGAGTATTAGCAGCAGCATCTGCAAAAGTAGTAGTAGTTGTTGTAGTAATAGCAGTAGCAGTTGCTATAGTCGTGGTAGAAGTAGTAGCAGTAGCAGCTGCAGCAGTAGTAGAAGTAGTACTTGGAGAAGTAGTAGTAGTAGCTGTAGTAGTAGAAGTAGGAATAGTAGTAGTAGCGGTCGCTCCAGTTGTTGTAGTACTAGTAGTGGTAGTTGGAGCAGCATCGGCAGTACTTAAAGTAGTAGTAGTAGTATGACTACTAGCAGTAGTCATAGCTGTGGCAGTTATAGTAGCAGTAGTCACAAAAGTAGTAGTAGTAGTAATCGTAGATGTAGTAGCAGTAGTAGTTGCAGTGGTATTAGTCGTAATACTAGTAGTAGCAGTAGTAGTATTAGTAGGAGTAGCTGAAGTTGTAGTAACAAAAGTAGTCGTAGTAGTAATAGTAGTAGGAAAAATAGTCGTTGTATTAGTAGTAGTAGTACTATTAGTGTTAGTAGTAGTCGCGGCGGTAGTTGCAATTGTAGTAGTACTAGTAGTAGTTGCAATTGTAGTAGTAGCAAGTAGCAGTAGTCATAGCAGTAGTCGGGGTAGCTGAAGTATTTGGGGTAGGTGTAGGTGTAGTCGTAGTAACAGTAGCGGTAGAAGTGGTAGCAGCAGTAATAGTTGTAGTAGTAGCAGTAGTTATTGTTATTGTTGTAGTAGTAGCTATTGTAGCTGTAGTAGTTGTTGTTGTAATAGTAGTATTAGTAGTTATAGTAGCAGTAGCAGCTATAGTATCAATAGTAGCTGTTGCAGCAATGGTAGCAATAGTAGCAGTAGTATTAATAGTATTAGCAACAGTAGTAGCAGTTGTTGTTGCTGTAGCAGTAGTTGTAGCAGCAGTTGTCGTAGTGGTAGTAGCAGCAATGTTAGTAGTTGTAGTAGTAGTAGCGACAACAGCAGCAGTAGCAGCAGGAGTAGTAGTAGTAGTAGTATTTGTAGTAGTAGGAGTAGAAGAAGCAATATCAGAAGTAGTAGCAGTAGTCATAGTAGTAGTAGCACTTGAAGCAGTTGCTGCAACAACAGTTATTACAGTAGTGGTTGTACTAGTAGCTGTAGTAGTAGTATTAATAGTAGTAGTTGCAGCAGTAGTAGCAGTAGTAGTAGTACGAGTAGCAATAGTTGTTGTAGAAGTGGTGGTACTAGTAATAGTAGTAGCTGCAGTAGTAGTGGCAATAGTTGTAGTAGTAGTTGTAATAGACATAGTAGTAGCAGTAGTAGTCATAGCCAGAAAAGTATTAGTTGTAGCAGTAGTAGCAATATTTGTAGGAGTAGTAGCAGAAGTGATAGTAGTAGAAGTAGTTGCAGTAGTAGCAATAGCAGAAGTTGTAGTTGTAGTAGTAGTTATAGTACTAGCAGTAGTAGCAATTGTTGTGGCAAATGTAGTAGTAGCAGTAGTTGTAATACTAGTAATAGTTGCAGTAGTAGTAGTTGTTGTTATAGGAGAACTAATAGTAGAAGTTGTAGTAAAAGTAGTATTTGTTGTTGTTGTAGTAGTAGTACTAGTAGCAGTACTGGTATTTGATTTTGTAATAGTAGTACTAGTAGCAGTAGTTGTAGTACTAGTAGAAGTAGAAGTTCTAGTAGTAGAAGTTGTAGTAGCAGTAGTAGAAGTAGTTGCCATAGAAGTAGTGGTAACAGTTGTAGCAGTAGTAGCTGTAGTAGCAGTGGTAGGTTTAGTGGTAGTAGTAGTAGTAGTAGGAGTAGGAGTAGGAAGTGTACTGGTAGTAGTAGTTGCAGTAGTAGTAATAGTAGTAGTAGTAACGGCTGTAGTAATAGTAGTAGTCGTTGTAGTAGTAGAAATAGTAGTTGTAGAAATAGTAGCAGCAACCGTAGTAGTAGTAGTAGTAGAAGAAGTAGTACGAATAAGAGTAGTAGTTGTAGTATTTGTAGTTGTTATCGTATTAGTAATTGTAGTAGTTGTTGTAGTCGTAATAGTAGTAGTAGTAGTAGTAGTAGTAGTAGTAGAAGTAGCAGCAGCCGGAGTAATAGTAGTTGTAGTATTAGAAGTAGTTGCAGTAGTAGTAGTATCAGTAGTAGTAGTCGTAGTAGTATCAGTAGTAGTAGTAGTAGTAGTAGTAGTACTAGTAGTAGTAGTTGTAGTAGTAGTAGGAATAAGTGTAGGAGTTGTAGTTGGAGTACCATTAGAAGTAGTAGTAGTAGCAGTAGTAATTGCAGTAGTAGTTGTAGTAGTAGCACTAGTAGGTGTAGGTGTAGCGCTAGTTCGAGTAGCATTTGTTGTAGTTATAGTAGTAGTAGTACTAATACTATTAGTAGTAGTAGTAGTAGTAGTAGTAGTTGTAGTAGTAGCAGTAGTAGTAGTAGTAACAATAGTAGTGGTTGTCGTAGTGGTTGGAGAAGCATCAATAGTACTTGTGGTAGTAGTAGCAGCAACAACAACATTAGTAGTAGTAGTATTAATACTAGCAGCAGTCATAGCAATGGTAGCTATAGGAGCAATAGTAGCAACAACAGTAGTAGTTGTGGTTATTGATATAGTAGCATAACTAGTAGTAGTAGTAGATGAAGTAATAGTTATAGTAGAAGCAGTAGGATTAGTAGCGGCAGCAGCAAAAGTAGTACTAATAGCAGTCGTAACAGTAATAGCAGCAGTGGTAGTAGTAGTTAGGGAAGCATCGATAGTACTTGTAGTAGTAGCGACAGCAGGATCAGCATTAGTAGTAGTAGTATTAATACTAGTAGCAGGCATAGCAATGGTAGCTGCAGTAGCAATAGTAGCACCAATAATAGTTGTAGTTGCATAAGTAGTAGTACTAGTAGTGGAAGTAATAGTTATAGTAGTAGTAGTAGTAGTAGTCATGTTGGTACTAGTAGTAGCAACAGTATTAGTAGCAGTAGTAGTGATAGTCCGAAGAGTATTATTAGTAGCAGTAGCATTAGTAGTAGTAGAAATAGTAGCTGAAGTGATAGTTGTAGTAGTAGTAGCAGTAGTAGCAGTAGCAGAAGTTGTAGTCGTAGTAGTAGTAATATTAGTACTAGTTGTATCAGTAATTGTGGCAGATATATTAGTAGCAATTGTTACAGTGGTAGTAGTTTTTGTTGTTGTTATTGGAGAGCTAGTAGTAGATCTAGTAGTAGAAGTAGTATTTGTTGTTGTAGTAGTAGTATTAGTTGCAGTAGTAGTATTTATTTTTGTAGTAGTTGTATTAGTAGCAGAAGTAGCAGTTGTAGTAGAAGTAGAAGCAATAATGGTAGAAGATGTAGTAGCAGAAGCAGGAGTAGTAGCAGTAGAAGTAGTGGTAGTAGTTAGTTGTAGCAGTAGTAGCCGTAGTAGTAGTGGTAGGAGTTGTAGTAGCAGTCGTAGTGGTAGTAGTAGTATCTACAGTAGTAGTAGTTGTAGTAATACAAGTAGAAGAGTAGTAGTAGTAATAGTAGCAGAAGTAGTGGTGGTGGTAGCAGTAGTAATACTCAGACTAGTAGAAGAAGTATTATTAGTTGAAGTAGCAGTTGTAGTAACAGCAGTATTAGTCGCAGTGGTAGTAGCATTAGGAGAAGTAGTTGTGAAAGCAATAGTAGTAGCTGTGTTAGTAGTAGTATTAGTAGTAGTAGCAGCTGTAGTAGTAGTTGTAGTAGTAGTGGTAGCAGTTAGTTGTAGCAGTAGTAGCCGTAGTAGTAGTGGTAGGTGTTTGTAGTAACAGTCGTAGTGGTAGTAGTAGTATCTACAGTAGTAGTAGTTGTAGTAATACAAGTAGAAGAGTAGTAGTAGTAGTAATAGTAACAGAAGTAGTGGTGGTGGTGGTAGTATTAATACTCATACTAGTAGAAGAAGTATTATTAGTTGAAGTAGTAGTTGTAGTAACAGCAGTATTAGTGGAAGTGGTAGTAGCATTAGGAGAAGTAGCTGTGTTAGCAGTAGTATTAGTAGTAGTAGCAGCAGTAGTAGTAGCACTAGTTGTAGCAACTGTAGTAGTTGTAGTAGTAGTAGGGACTGGATTAGGAGTATTGGTAGTGGTAGTAGTAGTTGCAGAAGTAGTAGTGGTAGTAGCAGTAGTAGTTGAAGTAGTTCTAATAGAAGTAGTATTCGGAGTGGTAGTTGGAGGAGGAATTTGGAGTTGGGATAGTAGTAGTAGTAGTAGCATCAGTAATGGTGGTAGTACTGGTAGTAGTAGTAGCCTTGGTACTGGTAGGAGTAGTAGCAGTAGTAATAGGGGTTGTTATAGAAATAGCACTAGAAGCAATAGTAGCAGTAGTTATTATAATAGTAGTGGTAGTAGTAGAAGTAGCATTAATAGTAGTACCAATAGTTGTTGTAGTAGCAGTTGTCGCAGGAGAAGTAGTAGCAGTAGCAGTAGGAGAAGTTGTAGGAGTACCAGCTATAGCAGTAGTTGTAGTAGCAATTGTAGCAGAAGGAGAAAAAGTAGGTATAGTAGTAGTAGCAGTGATAGAAGAGACAGTAGCAGTAGCAGTATTGTCACTAACGTTAATAGTAGTTGTAGTAGTAGCAGCAGCAGCAGAAGTAGTAAGGGTAGCAACAGTAGCAGTAACAGAAGTTGTAGTAGTAGTACAAGTAGTATTAGTAGCAATAGTAATAGTAGTAGTAGTAGAAGTAGCATTAGTAGCAGAAGTAGTGGTGGTAGTAGTAGCAGTAGTAGCAGTTGTAGTGCTAGTAATTATTGTTGTTGTTGTTGTAGTAGTAGTAGTAGTATTAGTAGTAGCAACAGCTACGATAGCATTCGTAGTAATTGTAAGAGTAGTAGTACAAGTAATAGTACAAGCAACAGTAATAGTTGTTGTAGTCATGGTAGTAGCAGCAGCTGAAGCAGTAGTACCAATTTAGTAGCAGAAGTAGTAGTTCGAGAAGTAGTAGGAGCAATAGTAGTAGTAGTAGTAGTAGTAGTTGCAATAGTAATAGTAGTAGTAATAGTGCTACAAGTAGTAGTGGTGGTGGTGCTAGTAGTAGCAGTTGTAGTAGTAGTACTAGCTGTAGTAATAATAGTAGAAGTAGTCATTGAAGTAGTAGTAGTAGTAATAGCAATAGTAGCAATAGCAGTAGTAGTTGTAGAAGTTGTTGGAGCAGCAGTAGTAGTAGTAATAGAAATAGCATCAACAGTAGTAGTAGTAGGAGTGTTAGTAGTAGTAGTAGTAATAGTAATGCTAGTAGTAGTAGGAGTAGTAGTAACCATAGTAGTAGTAGTTGTTGTTGTAGTAGTTGTTGTAGTAGTAGTAGTTGTGGTAGTAGTAGTAGTAGTAGTAGTAGTAGTAGTAGTAGAAGTACTCATAGTAGTAACAGTAGTAGTAATAGCAATAGCAACAGCAGTAGTAGTAGGAATGTTAGTAGTTGTAGTAGTTGTAGTAATGCTAGTAGTAGTTGGAGTAGTAGTAGCCGTAGTAGTAGTAGTTATAGTAGTAGTAGTAGCCGCCGTAGTAGTAGTAGTAGTCATGGTGGTAGTAGTGATAGCCGCCGTAGTAGTAGTAGAAGTAGTAGTTGCGGTGGTAGTAGTAGTAATAGCAGTAGCCTCAGCAGCAGTATTAGTAATAGGAGTGTTAGGAGTAGTAATAGTAGTTGTAGCCGGTGGAGTCGTAGGAGTCTTAGGATTAGTAATAGTATTAGTAGCAGAAACAACAATAGTAGTAGTAGGAGTAGTAGTGGCAATAGGTGTAGTAGTAGGATTAGTAGAAGTAGCTGAAGCAGTGGTAGTAGTAGTTGTTGTTGTTGTTGTAGTAGTAGTTATTGTTGTAGCAACAGCAGTAGCTGTAGTGCAAGAAGCAGCAGCAGAAGTAGTAGTTATAGACGTAGTAGTAGTAATAGTGGTAGTTGTAGTAGTAGTCATGATTGTAGTGCGAGTTGGTTTAGGAGTAGGAGTACTAGTAGTAGCAGTAGTTGTTGTTGTAGTAGGAGTAGCAGAAGTAGTAGTAGGAGTAGTAGTAGGAGTAGTAGTAGTAATAGTAGCAGCATCAGTAGTAGCAATAATAGAAGTAGTAGTAGTAGTAGGAGAAGTAGTAGTAGTAGAAGTAGTAGTAGTAGCAGCAACAACAACAACAGTAGTACTAATAGTAGTAGTAGTACTTGCAGTGGTAGTAGTATTAGCAATAGTAGTAGTTGTAGTAGTTGTAGCAGTAATAGTTGTAGTAGTTGTCTTACTAGTTGCAGTAGTAATAGTTGCAGTAGTGGTAGCAGTCATAGTATTGGTAGTAGTAGTAGAAGTGGCAGCAGTCATTGGAGTAGGAGTAGAAATAGCACCAGTAGGAGTAGTAGCAGTTGTTGTTTAAGTAGTAGTGTAGTAGTAGTTGTTGCTATTGCATTAGCAGAAGCACCAGTAGTTGTATTTGTAGTAGTAGTTGTAGGAGAAGTCATGGTAGTACTAGTAGCAGAAGTAGTAGTAGTGCCAGCTGTAGCAGTACTAGTAGCGATTGTTGCAGTAGGAGAATGTGTAGGTATAGTACAAGGAGAAGAAGTTGGTATAGTAGTAGTAGTAGCAATAGCAACAATAGTCGCAGCTGCAGCAACAACAACAGTAGTAGTATTAGCAGAAGCGATAGTAGTATTAATAGTTGTAGGAGCAGTAGTAGTAGTAGCAGCAGTAGCAGTAGTAGTAGTAATGGTAGTAGTAGTACAAGCGGTATTAGTTGTGGTAGTAGTACTAACAGTAGTTGCAGCAGCAGCAGAAGGAGTAGTAGCAATAGTGCTGCTAGTAATAGTAGTAGCAATAGTAGTAGTAGTAGTAGTAGTAGTAGTAGTAGTAGTTGTTGTTGTTGTAGTAGTTGTAGTGGTAGTAATAGTAGTAGCAGCAGTAGTAGTTGTCGTAGTCATGGTAGTAGTAGTAGTAGCAGTAGCTGCAACAGCAGTAGTAGTAGAAGTAGTAGTTGGAGAAGTAGTAGTAGTAGCTATAGTAGCAGAAGTGGCAATAGTAGTAGTAGTATCAACAGCAGCAGTTGTAATACTACTACTAGTAGTAGTTGGAGCATATTCAGTAGTAGTAGTAGTAGTAGTAGTTGGAGCATATTCAGTAGTAGTAGTAGTAGCTACAACAACAGTAGTTGTTGTAGTATTAATAGTAGCAGTGGTCATAGCAGTGGCAGCTATAGTAGCAGTAGTAGAAGAAGTAGTAGTAGTAGTAGTCTTTGATGTGCTAGCAGAAATAGTAGTAGCAGCAGTAGAAGTAATAGTTATAGTAGTAGTAGTAGTAATCATGGTGGTATTAGTAGTAATGCTAGTAGTAGCAGTAGCAGTAGTAGCAGTACTCGTATTAGTAGGAGTAGCAGTAGTTGTAGTAATAGAAGTAGTCATAGTAGGAAAATTAGTAGTCGTAGCATTAATAGCAGCAGCTGTAGTATTACTAGTAGTTGTTGTTGTGGTAGTAGTCGTTGTGGTAGTAGTAGTAGTAGTAGTACTAGTATTAGTAGTAGTAGTAGAAATAATAGTAGTAGTAGAAATAGTTGTAGTAGTTGTTGCAGTAGCAATTGCAGTAGTCATAGCAGTCGTTATAGTAGTAGAAGTATTTGGAGTAGGTGTAGGTGAAGTTGTTGCTGCAGTAGTGGTAACAGTAGTAGCAGCTGTAATAGCTGTTGTAGTGGTTGTTGTTGTTATTATAGTAATAGTAGCTATTGTTGCAATGGTAGTAGTAGTTGTATTAGTAGTATTAGTAGTTATAATAGCAGTAGTAGATGTAGTTGCAATAGTAGCTATTGTAGTAGAGGTAGCAGTAGTAGCAGTAGTATTAGTAGTATTAGCAATAGTAGTTGTAATAGTTGTTGCTGCAGCAGTAGTTGTAGCAGTAGTTGTCATAGCAATAGTAGCAGCAATGTTAGTAGTTGTAGTAGTAGTAGCGACAACAGTAGCAGCAGTAGTAGCAGCAGCAGCAGTAGTAGTAGTATTGGCAGTAGTAGGAGTAGAAGAAGAAATAGCAGAAGTAGCAGCAGCAGTAGTAGTAGTCTTGTAGCAATTGCTGCAATGGCAGTTGTTACAGTAGTGATAATAGTAGCAGTGGTAGTAGTGGTACTAGTAGCAGTAGTACTAGTAGCAGTTGTAGTAGTACGAGTAGCAGTAGTTGTTGTAGAAGTAGTGGTACTAGTAGTAGTAGTAGTAGTAATAGTACTAGAAGTTGTAGTAGTGGAAATAGAAGTAGTAGTAGTTGTAATAGACATAGTAGTAGCGGTTGTAATAGTAGTAGTGGTATTAGTAGTAGTAGCAGTAGTAGCATTAGTTATAGCAAAAGTAGTAGTTGCAGAAGTAGCTATAGTAGTAGAAGTAGAAGCAATAGTAGAAGTAGTAATAGCAGCAGTAGTAGCCGCAGTAGTTGTAGTAATAGCAACAGCAGCAGTAGTTGTTGTAGTATTGGTAGTAGCATTTGTAGCAACAATAGCATTAGTCATAGTTGAAGTAGTAGCAGCAGCAGCAGCAGTAGTAGTAGCCGTAGGGGTAGCAGTAGTAGTTGTAGCAAAAGTAGTACCCGTACTACTAGTTGTGGTAGTAGTAGAAGCAGTAGTATTAGTAGTAGTAGTAGTATTAGTAGTAGTATTAGTAGTAGTAGTAGTAGTAGTATTAGTAGTAGTAGTAGTAATAGCAATAGCAGTAGCAATAGTAGTTGTAGTAGTTGTTGCAGTAGCAATTGCAGTAGTGATAGCATTCGTTATAGTAGCGGAAGTATTTGGAGTAGGTGTAAGTGAAGTTGTTGCTGCAGTAGTGGCAACAGTAGCAGCAACAGTAGTAGTGTTAGTATTAATAGTATTAATACCAGTAGTAGTGTATTAGTAGTAGTAGTAGTAGTAGTAGTAGTAGTAGCAATAATAGTTGTAGCAGTTGTTGCAGTACCAATTGCAGTAGTCATAGTGGTGCAGTAGTAGTCAGGTAGTAGTAGCAGAAGTTGTAAATAGAAGTAGTAGGTTACAGCATTAATAGTAAGTAGTAGTAGCGATAGTGTAGCAGTATGAGGAGTAAGCAGCAGCAGGAGTAAGAAGGAGTAATAGTAGAGTAGGAGTAGGTAGTGAGTAACTAGTAGTAGTAGTAGTAGTATTGAATATTAGGAGTAGTAGTTGCAGGCAGTGTAAGGATAGGAATAGTTGTAGGTGTAGTAGTAATAGTGGTAGTAGTGTTGGAGGAGTTATTGTAGTGTTAGTATTAGTAGTATTAGTAGTTAACTAGATTAGTTGTAGTAGTAGATTGTAGTAGTAGTAGGATATTAGGCGGTAGTAGTAGTTGTTGTTTTTGTTATTGTTGTTGTTGTTATTGTTGCTGTTGTTGTTGTTGTTTTTGTACTAATAGTTGTAGAAGTAGTAGCAGTGGTAGTAGTACGAGTTGGAGTAGGAGTCGTAGTTGGAGAACTAGTTATTGGAGTATGGGTGGTAGTTGTTGAACGAGTTGTAGTAGCAGTAGGAGTTGGAGTAGGAGGGGTAGTAGCAGTAGTTGTACGAGTAATAGAAGTAGTGGTAGAAGCAGTAGGAGTAGGACTAGGAGTAATAGATGTAGTAGTGCTAGTAGTAGTAGTGGTTGCAACAGCAGTATATGTGTTTGTGGTAGTAGTAGTAATATTATTCGTAGTAGTAGTAGTAGTGGTAGTTGTTGTAGTAATAGTTGTAGTAGTAGTTGTAATAGTAGTAGTAGTAGTAGCAGTAGTAGTTGTTGTTGTTGTTATTGTTGTTGTTGTTGTTGTACAAGTATTAGAAGTGGTAGTAGTAGTTGTTGTTGTTATTGTTGTTTTATTAGTAGTAGAACAAGTAGTAGTTGTTGTAATTATGGTAGATGTAGCAGTTGTTGTAGTAGTAGTACTAGTTATAAGAGTAGTAGTAGTAGCAACACTAGTAGTAGCAGCCAGAGTTGCCGCAATAGTAGTAGTAGTAGTATTAGTAAGAGTAGTAGTAGTTGTAGTAATAGTAGCAATAGTTGTAGTACTAATAGTAGTAGTATTGGCGGTACCCGTAATAGTAGCAATAGTAGTAGTATTATAAGTAATAGTAGCAGTAGTATTAGTAAAAGTAGTAGTAGCAATAGTAGTAGCAACAGCAGTAGTTGTAGCTATACTTGTAGTAGTAGTAGGAGTAGTAGTACTAGTGCTAGTAGTAAGAGTAGTAGTTGTACTAGTACTACAAGTAGTGGTAGTAGCAGTAATAGTAGTAGTAGTAGTAATCATACTAGTAGTAGTTGTAGTAGTAATAGTAGTAGTATTACGAGTAGTAGTAGTAGTAGTAGCAACAACAACACTAGTAGTAGTAGCAGTAACAGTATTAGTAGTACTTGTTGTGGTGGTGGTGGTAGTAGTAGTAGTAGTTGTTGTTGTAGTAGTAGTAGAAGTAACAATAGTTGTTGTTATAGTAGTAGGAGTTGGTGTAGTGGTAGTATTAGTAGTAGTAGTAGTGTAATAATAGTAAAAGTAGTAGTAGTAGTCGAGGTAGCAGTAGAAGTACTACTTGTTGTAGTAGTAGCAGTAGAAGTAGTAGTTGTTGTAGTAGTACTAGTAATACTAGTAGTAGTGGTAGCAGTAGCAGTAGCAGAAGTGGTAGTTGTGGTAGTATGAGGAGGAGGAGGAGTAGTTGTAGTAGTAGTGTTTGTAACAGCTACAACAATACTAGTAGTAGTGGTAGTAGTAATAGTTGTAGCAGAAGTTGTAGTAGTCGTAGAAGTAGTTGGAGTAATAGAAGTAGCAATCAGAGTAGTCATGGTAGTCATAGCAGTAGTAATAGTGGAAGTAGTTGCAGTAGTAGAAGTTGTAGTAGTTGAAGTAGTAGAAGTGGTGATAGTTGTAGTAATAGTAGGAGCTGGAGTAGTCGTGGTAGTAGTAGGAGAAGCTTTAGTATTTGTAGTAGCAGCAGTAGTAGTATTATTTGTAGTCGTAGTCGTAGTAGCAGTAGTTGTAGTAGTAGGAGTAGTTGTAGTAGGAGGAGGAGGAGGAGGAAGAGGAGGAAGAGGAGGAGTAGTAGTAGGAGTAGTAGTAGTAATAATAGCAGTAGTAGTAGTAGCAGTAGTAGTAATAGTAGCAGTAGTAGTAGTAGCAGTAGTAGTAATAGTAGTAGTAGTTGAAGGAGTAGTAGCACTCGTAGCAGTAGTAGTAACAGGAGTAGTAGGAGAAGCAGTAGTAACAGTAGTAGTAGTCGTAGTAAAAGTTGTAGTAGTAATAGTAGGAGAGGTAGTCGTAGTAGTAGCAGTAGTAGTAGAAGCAGTAGTAGCAATAGTAATAGTGCATGTGGCAACAACATTAGCAATATTAGCAGTTGTAGTAGTAGTAGACGTAGTATTTGCATTAGTAGTAGCAGCGACAGCAGCAGCAGCAGTAGCAACAGCAGTAGTATTTATACTAGTTGTAGTAGTTGTTGTTGTAGTGGGTATAACAGTAGTAGCAATAGTAGTACTAATAGTAGGAGAAGCAGTAGTAGTAGTAGTAGTAGTTTTATTTGGTTTAGCATTAGTTGTGGCAGTAGTAGTAGTAGCAGTAGCAGTAGTAATAGTAGCAATTGTTGCAATAGTAGTAGTAGTAGTAGCAGTTGCAATAGCAGTAGAGGTAATAGTAGTAGTCTCTATAGTAGTTGTAGCATATGAAGTAATATGAGTAGTAGCAGCAGTTGCAGCAGTAGTAGTATAATTTGTGGTAGTCGTCGTAGTAGTAGTAGTAGTAGTAGTAGTAGTAGTAGTAGTAGTAGTTTTACAAGTAGTAGAATAAGTTGTAGTAGTAGTTGTAATTGTGGTAAGTGTAGTAGTTGTTGTAGCAGTAGTACTAGTTGTAGGAGTAGCAATAGTAGTTGTTGCTCGAGCAACAATAGTAGTAGCACAAGAACTAGCAGCAGAAGTTGCCGCAATAGTAGTAGTAGTATTAGCAAAAGTAGTAGTAGTAGTAGTAGTATTAGCAAGAGTTGTTGTAGTAGCAATAAAAGAGGTAGTAGCAGTAGTAGCAACAACAGTAGCAATTATAGTTATCCTAGCAGGAGCAGTAGTAGTTGTAGTTATACTAGCAGCGGCGGCAGGAGTAGTAGTAGTGGTACTTGTTTTAGTAATGATATTAGAAATAGTAGTAGCAGTACTAGTAGTTATAGTAGCAACAATAGTAGCAGTAGTAATAGGAGAGAAGCAGCAGTAGTAGTAATAGTAGTTACTGTAGCGGCAATAGCCGTTAAAGCTGTAGTAGTAGTTATAGTAGTAGTAGCAGTAGTAGTAGAAGTTATACTAGTAGTAGCAATAGTTACAGTAGTAGTAGTATCAGTAGTGGCAGTAGTAGTAATAGTAATAGGAATAGCAGTAGTTGCAGTAGCAGTTGTAGCATTAGTTAGAGTGGTACCACAGGTAGCAGTAGTAGCAGCAGTTGTAGTACTAGTTGTAATAGCTATAGTAGCAAAAGCAGCAGCAGCAGCAGCAGCAGCAGCAGTAGTAGTAGTAGAAGTTGTAGGAGTAGTAGTAGTAGTAGCAACAGTAGTAGTAGTAGCAGGAGTAGTACTAGTAGCAATAGTAGTAGCAATAGTAGTAGCATGAGGAGAAATAGTAGAAGTAGTTGTAGCTGTTGTAATAGTAGTAGTAGTTGTAGTAGTAGTAGCAGCGAGTGTTGTAGTAATAGCTGCCACAACAGCAGCAGCAGTAGTAGTAGTAATAGTAAGGGTAGTTGCAGTAGTAGTAGCAATAGGAGTAGTAGGAGAAGTTGTGGTAGTTGCAGTACTAGTAGTAGTGGTAGTCGTAGTGATTGGAGGAGGAGCAGTAGGAGTAGTAGTAGATGCAGTAGCAGCAGTAGCAGTAGCAGTAGGAGTAGTAGGAGTAGTGGTAATAATAGTAGTATTATTCGTAGTAGTACTAATAGTAGCAATAGTTATTGTAATAGTAGTGGTTGCTATAAAAATAGTAGGAGCAATAGTAATAGAAGCTGTAGTAGCGATAGTAGTAGCAATTGTTGTAGCAATAGCAGCAGTAGTAGATGTAGCAGTAGTGGTAGTAATATTAGTAGTATCAGAAACAGTTGTAGAAGCAGTAGTAGTATAAGGAGCACTAGTAGCAGAAGTGGCAGTAGTAGTGGGAAAAGTAGAAGTAGCAGTAGTAGTAGTAGAAGTAGTAGTAGTAGTAGTAGTAGTAGTAGTAGCAGTAGCAGCAGTAGTAGTAGTAGCATTAGTTGTGGTAGCAGTAGTAATAGTAGGAGAAGCAGTAGTAGGAGTAGCAGCAGTACTGGTAGCCATAACTATAGTAGTGGGAGCAATAGTTGTTATGGTATTAGTAGTCAAAGTAGTAGACGCAGTAGTAGCAATAGTAGTGGTCGTTATTGTAGTCGTGGTAGAAGTAGTAATAGCAGCGGCAGCAGGAACAGCAATAGTAGTAGTAGTAGTTATTATTGTAGTAGTAGTAGGGGCATTCGTAGTCATAGTAGTAGTAGTAATAGTAGTAGAAGTAATAGTATGAGCAGTACTGGTAATTGTAGTAGTACAAATGAGCGGAAATAGTAGTAATAGGAGTAATAGTAGTTCTTGTAGTAGCAGTATCAGTAGGAGTGTTAGTTGTTGTTCTAGTAGTAATAGTATTAGTTGTACTAGTAGCAGAAGATTAGTAGTAGTAATACTAGTAGGAGTTGGAGTTGGAGTAGTAGTAGGAATAGTAGTAGTTGAAAGAGTGGTAGCAACAACAGTATTAGTAGTAGTAGTAGTAGTAGTAGTTGCAATTGGAGTAGTAGTTGTTGGAGTAGTAGTAGTAATAGGTGTTGGAGTAGTAGTAGTGGTAGGAGTAGAAGAAGTAGCAGTATGAGTCGGATCAAGAATAGTAATAGTAGTAGTAGCAGTAGTAGAAAGAGTAGTCGTCGAAGTAGTAGTAGTAGTAGCAGTAGTTGTAGTTGTTGTACTAATAGTAGTAGTAGTGGTGGTCATAATGGAAGTAGTAGTAGTAGTAGTAGTAGTAGAAGTAGCGGAAGGAGTTGTAGTTATAGTAGTAGTAGCGGAAATAGTAGTAACAGCACAGTAGGTGTAGTAGTAGTAGTAGTAGTAATAGTTGTGGTAGTAGTAGTAACAGTAGCAATAGGAGTAATAATTTACTTCTAGTAGCAGTAGTAGCAGTAGCAGCAATAGTAATAATAGTATTAGTAGTAGTGGTAGTAGTTGTTGTTGTAGTAGTAGTTGTAGAAACAGCAGAAGAAGTAGTGGTAGTGATTTTGTATTAGTAGTTGTAGTAGTAGTAGTACGAAATGGTGTAGGAGTAGTGGTAGCAGTAGCAGCAGTAGTCGTAGTAGTAGTAGCAGTAGCAGTAGGAGTAGTAGTAGTCGTAGTAGCAGTAGCTGTAGTAATGGTAGTAGTAGTAGTAATAGTAATAGTAGTAGTAGTTGTTGTTGTTGTAGTAGTAGTAGTAGTAGTAGTAACGTTAACAGTAGTCGTAGAAGTAGTTGTAATTGTATTAGTACTAGGAGTTGAAGTAGTAGCTGAAGCAATAGAGTAGTAGTAGTATTCGTAGTAGTAATAGTAGTAGAAGTAGTAGTAGCAGTAGTGGTGGTGGCAGTAGTAGTAAGGCTAGTTGTAGTAGTAGTAGTAGTCGTAGTAGGAGTAGCAGTAGAAGTAACAGCAGCAACGGCAACTGTAGCATTAGTAAAAGTTGTAGTAGCAGCTGCAACAACAGTTGGATTAGGAGTAGTTGTAGTAGGAGTGGGAGTAGTAGTAGTAGTAGCAATGCGTAGGAACAGGTGGAGAAGTAGGAAAAATAGTAGCTGTAGCAGTAAAAGTGGTTGTAGTAGTTATAGGAGTAAGAGAAGTGGTAGTTGTAGTAGGTGTAGGAATAGTAGTAATAGTAGCATAGTAAGTAGGAGTAGTAGTAATTCTGCTGCTACTACTACTACCACTATTACTACTACTACTGATACTAGAACCACTACTACTGCTTCTACTAATACTACTGCTACTACTGCAGCTTCTACTTCAGCTACTACTACTACATCCCCTATTACGGCTACTACTACTACTACTTCCACAAGTACTGCTATTACTGCTACTACCTCCACTGCTACTGCTACTATTGCTGCTGCTGCTACTGCAACAATTGCTACTGCTGCTACTGCCACTATTATTGTTGCTACTACTACTATTACCTCTACTACTATTACTACTACTACTTTTAGTACGACTACTACTACTGCTACTACTGCTTCTACTACTAGTCCTGTTACTATTACTACTACGAGTGGTACTACTCCTTCAACTACTACTCTAATTAGTACTACTGTTACTACTACTACTACTACTCCTGTTACTACTACTTCTACTACTGCTACAACAACTACTACTACTACAACTATGACTACTCGTACAAATACTACTACTACTACTACTACTACAAATACTAAAACTTCTCCTATTACTACTACTACTGCTGCTACTACTACTACAACTTCTACTACTACTACTATTGTTGCTGCAACTACTACTATGGCGGCTGCTACTCCGGCTACTACTGCTACATCTATATCTACTGCTGCTGCTACTGCACTACTACTGGTACTACTGCTGCTACTACCACTATTACTTAGCTACTTTTGTTGTTACTACTACTGCTTCTTCTACCACTACTACGACTACTACTGCTACTGCAACTATTATAGCTACTACTACTGCTACTACTGCTACTACTATTGCCGCCACTACTACAACAACTTCTCCTCCTCCTCCTCCTCCTCCTCCTCCTACTCCTACTCCTACTACTACTACTAACTCTACTACTATCACAACAACAACTACTACTACTACCACTAGCAATACTACTTCTACTATTGCTGCTGCTACAAACGCTACTACAATGACTACTACTGCTACAACTACTTCTACAACTGCTGCTACAACAACTACTACTACCACCACAGCTACTACTCCTGTTACTACTACTACTGCTGCTACTACTACAGCTACTGTTAATACACCTAATGCTATTGCTACTACTACTACTACTACTACTGATACTGCTGCTGTTCCTGCAGCTACTACCACTACTACTCCTACTAATACTGTTTCTGCTCCTACTACTGCAACTATGACTGAAACTACGACTCCTGCTACTTCTACCAACACTACTTTTGCTAATACTACTACTTCTGCTACTGCTATTACTACTATTGCCACTACTGCTACTACTACTGCTTCTACTACAACTTCTACTAGTACTACTGCTGCTGCTACTACTACTACTACTACGGGTACTACTTCTACTGCTGCTGCTACTACTTCTGCTACTACTTCTACAACTACTATTACTACTGCTACTACTATGACTGCTGCATTGCTACTACGACTACTACTACCTCTGCTACAACTACTGTTGTTCCTACAACTT
>RXID01016304.1:0-13297 GCA_005019695.1 Trichopus zeylanicus subsp. travancoricus | reverse complement strand
ATTACTACTATTGTTCTTGCTACTGCTACTACTACTACTATTGCTGCTACTACTATTGTTACTACTGCTATAACTACTACACCAACAACAATAACAACAACAACAACTACTACTACTACTACTCCGACTACTCATATTGTTGCAGCAGCTGCTACTGCTACTACTACTACTACTACTACGACTACTCATATTGTTGCAGCAGCTGCTACTGCTACTACTACTACTACTACTACGACTACTACTTTTCGTACTACTTCTACTATGGCTAGTACTTTTACTACAACTACACTGCTACTACTACTTCTACTACTACTACTACTACTACTACTACTACTACTACTACTACTACTATGGCTATAACTGCATCTACTACTACTACTACTACTACTACTATAGTACTACAACTACAGTTATGACAGCCTACTACTACTACTACTACTACTACTACTACTACTACTACTACTACTACATCTACAACTACTACTACTACTACTACTACTACTACTTCTGCTACTACTTCTATTGTTGCGATTGCTACTGCTACTACGAATACAACAACTACGACTACTACTATGACTATAATAGCTAATTCTGCTACTACTGCTACAACTATTACTACAACTATTGCTACTACTTTTATTATTGCTGCTACTTCTGCTATTACTACTACAACTACCACTACTACTACTACTATAACTACAACTACTATAACTATTACTACAGCTACCACTTTTCCCATAATGACTACTACTACTTCTCCTACTACTATGAGTGCTACTACTACTACTTTTGGTACAACAACAACTATAGCTATACTTCTTCTACTACTTCTTCTACTACTTCTACTACAACCTCTACTACTCCTACTGCTACTACTACAGCTACAACTATTTCTACTACTACTACTGCTACTCTTGCTATTACTACTACTACTACTACTACTACCACCACCACTACTACTACTACTACGGCTATACCTATCGCTACCACTACGACAACAATAACTACTACTACTGCTACTCTTCCTACTTCTACTACTGCTTCTAATACGACTACTTGTGCCAATACTACTGCAACTGCTACTATTACGGCTAACGCTAGTACAACTACTACTATTATGGCTAACGCTAGTACAAGTACTACTATTACGGCTAATGCTAGTACAACTACTACTATTACGGCTACCACTACTACAACAACTACTACTACAACTGCTACTACAACTACTCCTACACCTCATGCTACTGCAACTACTACTTATGTCACTACTGCTACTATTACCACTACTGTTACTACTACTACAACAACAATGACTACTACTACTACTACTTTAACTACTACTACTTATACTCGTACTTCTGCTTGTGCTACAACTGCTACAACAACAACTACTACTACTGATACTATTACAACTGTTTCGATTAGTACTACTACTACTACTAATGCAGCTACTGCTGCAACTACCACTGCTACTTTTGCTACTATGACTAATCCAAATACTACTACTATTACTAATACTAATTCTGCAGTTGTAGCTACTAATACTTCTACTACTGCTATTGTTACAACTACTTCTTCACCTACAACTACTAATTTTGCTACTAGTACTGCTACTGCTACTTCTACTATTACTACTACGCCTGCTACCGCTACAATGACTACAACTATTGCTACTATTATTACTACTACTACTGTTATTGTTACCACTACAACGACTACTATTTCTACTATAAATACTACTATTACTACTACTATTACTACTACTACTACAACTATTACTATAACTACTACTACTACTGCTACTTTGATTTTGCTGGTACAACAACAACTACTACTACTAATGCTATTGCTAGTACTACTATTACTGCAACTGTTGCTGCTGCAGCTGTTGCGGTTGCTACTACTACTACTTGTAATACTAATACAACTACAGCTACAACAACTACAGCTACTGCTACAGCCAATGCTGCTATTACCACAGCTATAATGACTACTGCTACTACAGCAATACTACTACTTCTATTGCTGTTGCCAATACTACTAGGGCTACCACAACTATAGTTGCTGCAACTACTGGTACAACACTTGCGACTACTACTGTTGCTACTACTACTGCTACTGTTAATGCTACTACTATCATTACTACTACTACTTCTACCACTACTACTACTACTACTACTCATACTCCTATTACTACTCCTCCTCCTTCTCCTACTACTACTACTACTACTACTACTACTACTACAAATACAACTACTACACCTACCACGACTACTACTAGTACCACTCCCGCTACTACTACTACTATGATTACTACTACTACTACTTCTACTGCTACTATAACTATTACTTCCACTAATACCACTACAACTTCTACTGCTAATACAACTACTACAACACCAACTATTGCTACTAATGATGCTGCTGCTTCTGCTTCTACTACCATGACTCCTCCCCCTACTACTACTTCTACAACAATAAGTACTATTGCCACTACTACTACTACTACTACTTCTGCTACAGCCAATACTTCTACTCCTACAACTACTAGTACCACAACTATTATGGCTTTTGCTACTATTACTACTACTGCTACAACTACAACCACTCTACTATTACAACTACTACTAATATTATTGCTACTAATACTAATACTACTACTACTACTACTACTACTACTACTATTACTGCTACTACTACTACAAAAATAACTATTACTACTACCACTGGTAGTACTACTACTGCTGCTGCTGCTACTACCACTACTTCTACTGCTGCAGCTACTACTACTGCTACTACTGGTGCTGCTACTTCGACTACTACTTCTTCTGCTACTACTACAACTGCTTGAACCACTACTACTATTACTGTTACAACTACTACTCCTCCTCCTCCTCCTCCTACTACTCTTACTACTACCAATACAATTACTACTACTGCTGCTTTTACTTCTACTACCCCAACTATTATTACTACTACTATTACAACTACAATTACTTTTCCATCTCTGACTATTATTACTACTCCTATGACTACTTCAGCTACTACTACAACTCCTCCTACAGCTACTACTACTATAACTACAACTATTACTACCGCTATTTCTACTCCTACTACTCTTGCTGTTGTAGTTACAACTACTGTTGCAACTACTTCTAGTACTACTACTATTCCTACTACTAATACTACTACTACTACTATTACGACTACTACTACTTCTACTACTACTACCACTACGACTACTACTACTTCTACTACTACTACAATAACTACTAATGTTACTACTACTTCTACTACTTCTACTCTTGCTACAACAACTACTATTCTGACTGCAACTTCTACAAACACTACTACTCCAATAAATCGTTCTACAACAAAAACAACAATAATAACTACGACTACTGCTGCTGCTGCTACAGCTAAACCTACTTTTGCAAATACTTCTACCACTACTAATCCTATCCCTACTGGTAATACTACTGCTACTGCTTTTACTATTATTACTTTTACTACTACTAGTACTACTACAATTGTTACTACTACTACTGCTACTACTACTACTACAACTACTACTACTTCTACTACTACTACTACTACTACTTCTACTACTACTACAATAACTACTAATGTTACTACTACTTCTACTACTTCTACTCTTGCTACAACAACTACTATTCTGACTGCAACTTCTACAAACACTACTACTCCAATAAATCGTTCTACAACAAAAACAACAATAATAACTACTACTACTGCTGCTGCTGCTACAGCTAAACCTACTTTTGCAAATACTTCTACCACTACTAATCCTATCCCTACTGGTAATACTACTACTACTGCTTTTACTATTATTACTTTTACTACTACTAGTACTACTACAATTGTTACTACTACTACTGCTACTACTACTACTACAACTACTACTACTACAAGCTCAACTACTACAACTACTGCTTTTGCAACTAAACTACTACTAGTACTACTGCTACTCCTGCTACTGCTACAACTATGACCATAACTACTACTACTGCGACTCTTGCTGCTTCTACTACTACTACTCCTACTACTATTTCTACTGCTACTACTACTACTACTACTTTTACTACAACGACTACTGCTACTACTACGGCTACCGCTACTATGACTACTTCTACTACACAACTACTACTATGACTAGCACAACAACTACTACTGCTACTACAATTTCTACAACTACTACTGCTACTACAACTGCAACTACTATTATTACTACTACTACTCCTCCTCCTACTGATACTACTACTACTCCCACTACAACTACTGCCACTACTACTTCCACTAGTTCTACTAGTGTGACTATTTCTACGACTACTACTACTACTCCTACGACTAATACTACAATGACAACAACAACAATAATAACTACAGTTGCTGCTATTACCACAACAACTGCTACTTGTACTACTACTACTACTATAACTTCTACTACATTTACTGCTATTATGATAACTACTACTGCAACTATTACTACTACGACTACTATCACTACTACTGTTAATGCAACTGCGACTGCTACTATTACGACTACCAATACTACAGTTGCTTCTATTCCTAATTCTACTACTACTACTACAACAACAACAACTACTACTACTACTAATACTACTACAATGACTACTGCAAATACAATAACAACAACAACTACTACTACTACTAATAGTAGTAGTACTGTGCTACTGCTGCTGTTACTACTGCAACTGCTACTACTACTACTAGGATTACTATTGCTACTACTACTACTACTGCTACTACAACAACAACTACTACTACGACTACTACTATTACTACTACTACTTCTACAACTACTAATACTAGTACTAGTACTACTACTACTACTACTACTATTACTCCTGCTACTACTACAACTCCTAATGCTAGTACTGCTACTGCTCCTACTGCTACTTCTACTACTACTAGTATCAGTACTTCTGCTACTACTAATATGATGACAATAATAACAACAACAAGTACTACTACTATCACTACTAGAACTTCTTCAACAACTACTATTACTACTACTACTGCTACTACTACTAGAACAAGAACAACTACTGCTACTACTACTACTTGTACTACCACCACTGTTACAAATACTACTACAATAACTACTGCAAATACAACAACAACAAGAACACCAACTACTATGACTACTAGTACTATCTACGGCAGCTACTACTATTGCAACTGCTACTACTCTTACTAGGACTACTACTACCACAACTACTACTACTACTCCTACAACTAGTACTGCTATTGCTACTACTATTACTTCCACTACTACTACTATCACTACTTCTGCTACTACTAATATTACAACCACTACTAGTGTTCCTAGTAGAGACACTACAACAACAACAACTACTACTACTGCTACTATTGCTGCTACTACTGTTACTACTCCTCCACCTCCTCCTATAAACTACTACTACAACTGCTACAACTACTACTACTAACACAACGACAATGACTACTGCAAATACAACAACAATAACAATAATTATTATTGCTACTACTACTACTAATACTACTACAATGACTACTGCAAATACAAGAACAATAACAATAATTACTACTACTACTACTACTAATACTATGTTACAACTGCATCCACTTCAACTACTACTACTACTAGTACTCCTAGTACACCTACTATGACTAATACTATTGCTACTACAACTACTGCAATTTCTTCAACTACCACTATTATCACAACAACAACAACTACAACTACAACTATGACTATTTCTGCTACTACCACTACTACTGCTGCTGCGGCTACTACTACCACTACTACTAATACTACTACTACTAGCACCACTACTAGTACTACTACTACTACTACAACTATTTATGCTACTACTTGTACTACTACAGCTACTACTACTATTACTACTACTACTAATGTTCTTCTACACCTACTTCTACAACTACTACTACTCCTGCTACTAATAAAATCAATGCTACTACAGCTACAACTAATATTACTACTGCTACAACAACTACTACTATTACTATAACGATCACCACTACGACTACTACTTCTACTACTACTACTACTACTAAAACTGCTACCACTACTAATAAAACCAATCCTACTACTACTCCTGTTACTTATAAAACCAATCCTACTACAGCTACAATGAATATTACTACTGCCACAACTACTACTACTATTACTATTACGATCACCACTACGACAACAACTGCTACTACTACTACTACTAAAACTGCTACCACTACTACTAGTACTAATACTGCTAAAAATACTTCGACTACTACAACTACTAATACTACTACTACTACTACTACTACTACTACTACTGTGACACCTGCTACAACTACTGCTAGCAATATTTTCACTACTACTATCACTACAACAACTATTACTGCCTCTAATAATAGTACTGTTACTACAATAACTATTACTACTAGAACTACTTATACTCCTATAACTACTACTATTACTTTTGCCAATACTACTACTACAACAACTACTACTACTACTACTATTACTACTGCAACTGATATAGCTGCTACTACTACTTCTACTACTACCACTACTACTACTACTACAACAACAACAACAACAACAACTACTACTACTGCTACTCCTATTACTCATAGTACTACTACAACAACTAGTACTACTCCTCCTACTATTACTATTACTATTTCAACTACTATAACTGATACTACTACTACTGCTGTTGCTACTACTGTTGCCACAGCTCCTGTTGTAGCTGCAACTCCCCTAACTACCACTACTACACCTACTACTACTACTACTACTACTACCACAACTATACCTACTACTACTAGTAGTACAACTTCTTCTGGAACTCCTACTCCTATTACTACTCCTTCAACTATGACTACTACTACTACTACGACTTCTATTATTACTACTACTATATCTACTACTACTAATTCTACTACTAATACAACTACAACTACTACTACTATTACTGCTACTACTACTAGTACAATAACTACTACTACAATTGTTCTTGTTAATATGACTACTAACACTACTACTACTATTTCAACTATTGCTACTACTACAATTACTAGTACAACTACCAGTACTACTACTACTACTACTACTAGTACTACTACTACGTCCACTACTGCTACTCCTACAACTACTATAACTAATACTGCTACTAGTACAACTAGAAATACTACTACTAATACTGCTGCTGCTACTTCTACTACTTCTATGACTAATACTCCAGCTATGACTACTGTGACTACCACTGCTGCAACTACTACTACTACTATGCCAGCTACAACTGCTACAATAACCACTATTGCTTCCTCTACTTCTGCTACTACTGCTACTACTACTACACTACTACAACAACTACTGCTACAACTACTACCTCTACTTCTACTACACTACTACTACTACCACTGCTACTACTACTACTACTACTACTACTATTACAACTAGTTCTACTACTGCTACTCTTGCTACTACTAGTACTATGACCACTAGCACTACCACTACTGCTGCTACTACTACTACTACTACTACTATGACTACTTCAACTGCTACTACTACTGCTTCTACTTCCCCTACTTCTACTACTACTGCTACTACTACTACACTGCTACCACAACAACAACCACAACTACTACGTCTACTACTACAACAGGACTCCTCCTGCTACTACTATTACTACTATTATTACTACTGCTGCTAGTACTTCTACAACTACCACTGCTTCTCCCTCTAATACTACTACTACTACCAATACTACTACTGCTCCTAATTTTACTACTACTACTGCAACTACTACTACCACTACTACAACCACAACTATTATTACAACTACTGCTACTGCTTCTCATCTACTACTATAACAACTCCTACAACAACCACTACTACTTCTATTACTATTACTTATCTTACTACTACTGCTGCTACTATTGCTACTACTTCTAGTCCAACTCCTTCTGCTATTACCACTACTACTACAACTGCCACTACTACCACTTCTATAACAACTACTACTACTCCAACTACCACAACCACTATTACAACTAATATCACTACTATTGCAATATTTACTATTGCCACTTCTATAACTACCACAGCTACTGCTAAAACTACTACTACTACTCCTATTTCTACTAGTATTAGTACTACTACTACTACTACTAGTAAAACCACTGTTACTACTCCAACTATTATTACTACTGCTACTACTACAACTGCTGCTACTACAACAAGAAGTACTACTACTAGTGCAACTACTGCACCAAACACAACTATTACAACTAGTAAAGCTATTGCTACTTCTGTAATTATGACTACTGTAACTATTACTACTACAGCTATTGTTACTACTACAGCTACTACTTCGGATGCAACATGTACTACAACTTCTACTACTACTACTACTTCTACTACTTCTACTATTACTACTACTACTGCTGCTACTACTATCACTAATACTACTACTACTATTTCTACTACTATTACTATCGCTAAAATTCTACTACCCCAACTACTGCTGCAACTCCTTCTCCAGCTAGAACTCATACTACTACTACTGCTGCTGCTACTACTACTAGAACTTATACTTCTACTACTATTACAACTACTGCTACTACCACTTGCACTACTGCTACTACAACCACAACCACCAATATTACTACTACTACTAGTACAACTACGGCTAGTACTACTACTACTACCACCACTACCACTACCACTACCACTACTAGTACTACTACTACTACCGCTACTTAATATACTACCACAACTACTGCTCTTGCTCCTGCTCCCGTTGGAACTCCTACTACTACTACTACTACTACTACTACAATTGCTACTACCACTTTTTATACTTCTACTACTTCTACAACTGCTACTCCTACTACTTCTACTACTACTACCAATTCTACTACTACTAGTATAGTAGCTACTACCACTACTTCTATTACTACTACTACTACTACTACTACTTCTTCTACTAGTACTAATATTTCAACTACTACTACTACTTCTGCTACTACTACTACTTCTACTACTACAACTCGGACTACTACTTACAACAACAACAATTACTACGACCACCACCACCATTACTACAACTACTACCATTAATGCTACTATAATGACTACAGCAAATACAACAACAACAACAATATTTACTACTACTACTACTAATACTATGCTACTGCCGCCGCCACTTCTACTACTACTAGTACTCCTAGTACTCCTAGTACAATTACTCTGACAAATACTATTGCTACTACAACTTCTACAATTTCTTCAACTACTACTATGATAACAACTACTAGTACTACTGCTACTCTGACTACTTTTGCTACTACTACTATTACTACTGCTACTACCACTAATACTACCACAACTACTAATACTACCACTACTACTACCACTACTACTACTATTACTACTACTACTGCCACTACTACTGCTACTACTGCTACTACTATAGCTATTACTACCACTACTACCACTACTACTGCTACAACTGCTGCTGCTACTACTACTACTACTACTACTACTTCTTCTTCTTCTACTACTAATGCTACTACTACTACTACTACTATTACTACTACTACTACTACTACTACTACTACTACTACTACTACTAATACTACACCAATGGCAACTGCAAATACAATAACAATAACAACACTTACTACTACTATTATTAATACTATGCTATTGATGCAACCACTTCTACTACAACTACTAGTAGTCGTAGTACACCTACTATAACTAATACTATTGGCACTAAAACTTCTATAATTTCTTCAACTACTACTATTATGAAAACTACAACTACTACTACCATGACTACTTCTGCTATTACTACTACTACTACTAGTAGTAGTACTACTACTACTACTAGTAGTAGTACTACTACTACTACTAGTAGTAGTACTACTACTACTAGAACTACTTCTACTACCACCACCACCACCATTACTAATACTACAACTACAACTCGCTCTTCTACTATTACCAATACTACTACCACCACCACTACTACTACTACTACTACTACATATTTTGCTACTCCTACTTCTACTCCTACTACCACTCCTGCTACTAATACACTACAACTAATATTACTGCTGCCACAACTACTTCTACTACTACGATTACCATCACCACCACCACCACCACCACCACCACCACGACTACTACTACTACTAAAACTATTAGTACTAATACTACTACTACTACTTCTACTACTAAAACTACTAATACTACCACTACTACTATTGCTTCTACTGCTACAACTACAGCTTGTACTATTTCCACTACTACTGCTACTACTTCTACTTCTATTGCCTCTACTAATAATAATAATGCTACTACAACTACACTACTACAACAACTATTACTACTAGTACGAGTTATACTCCGACAACAACAACTTTTACTATTGCTAATACTACTACTACTACTACTACTACAACGACAACAACAACAACAACAACTACTACTACTACAACTAATACAGCTACCACTACTACCTGAACTACTACAACTACTACTACTACTACTACTACTACAACAACTACAACTACTACTACTACTAATACTAATACTACTACTACTGCTAGTACTGCTACTAGTACTATAGCTACTTCTACTAGTACTATTACTACTACTATACTACCACAACTACTACTACTCCAACTCCTACTCCGAATCCAACTCATACTACTATCCTAACTACTACAACTACAACTACAACTACTGCTGCAACAACAATTGCTACTACTAGTGCAACTAGTGCTAAAAATACTACTCTTACAACTAGTAAAGCTATTGCAACTGCTGTGATTACGACTACTGCAACTACTACTACTACTACTACTAGTACTACTATTTCAACTACAACTACAACTACTATTATTATTGCTACTAAAGCTACTACTTCGGTTGCTACATGTACTACAACTCCTACTACTACTACTACTACTATGACTACTACTACTACTACCACTACTACTACTACTACTACTACTACTACTACCACTACCACTACTACTACAACTATTACTACTACTACTACTACTACTACTACTTCTTCTACTACTACTACTAGTTCTACCATTACTACTACTGCCGCTTTTGATTCAACTACCACAATAATTGCTGCTGCTCCTGCTACTGCTCGAACTCCTAGTACTACTACTACTGCTACAACTGCTACTACCACAACTTGTACTACTACTACTCCTACTACTGCTACTACAACTACTTGTACTATTGCTATGACTACTACTACTTCTACTACCACTACTACTTCCACTACTACTACCACCACTATTACTACTACTACTACTAGTACAACTACGACTAGTACTTGTACTACTACCACTACCACTACTCCTACTCCTACTAGTACTACTACTACTTCAACTACTACTAGTACAGTAGCTACTGCTTCTTCTTCTACTACTACTACTACTTCTGCTAGTACTACTACATCTACTACTACTACTACTTCAGCCACTACTACTACATCTACTACTACTACTGTGACTACTAATTACTACTACTACTGTTGCTGCTATTACCACAACTACTAGTACTAGTACTACACTACTACCACTAATACTACTACAATGACTACAACAAATACAACAACAATAACATCATTTACTAAACTACCACAATTAATACAATAACAACATTCACTACTACTACTAATGCAACTAGTGCACCAAATACAACTATTACAACTAGTAAAGCTATTGCTACAGCTGTAATTGCGACTCCTGTAACTATCACTACTACTGCTACAACTACTTGTATTATTACTGCTACTACAGCTACTACTTTAGATGCAACATGTACTACAACTCCTACGGCTACTACTACTACTTCTACTACTACTATTACTAATACTACTACTACTACTTCTACAACTATTGCTGCTACTACTATTACTAATACTACTACTACTACTTCTACTACTACTACAACACTACTACCACTAATATTCTACTACCCCAACTACTGCTGCTGCTCCTGCTCCAGCTGGAACTCCTACTACTGCTACTACTGCTGCTGCTTCTACTACTACTACAACTTATACTTCCACTACTACTACAATTGCTGCTGCTACTACTTGTACTGCTGCTGCTACTACTACTACTACTACCACCACTAATACTACTACTACTACCACCAATACCACTACCACTACAACTACCACGACTAGAACTACTACTACTACCGCTACTAATTCTACTACTACAACTACGGCTCCTGCTCCAGCTCGTGTTGGATCTACTACTATGACTACTACTACTACTACTACAACTACTACTACTACAACTTATGCTTCTACTACTTCTACAACTGCTACTACTACTACTACTTCTACTACTACTAGTATAGTAGCTACTACCAATACTACTACTACTACTGCTACTACTACTACTACTACTACTTGTACTAGTACTGCTATTTCCACTACTACTACTACTTCAGCCACTACTATTACTTCTACTACTACTACTGGGACTACTACTTATAGCAAATACAACAACAATAACAACATTTACTACTACTACTATTAATCCTATACTATTGCCGCCGCCACTTCTACTACTTCTACCAGTACTCCCAGTACTCCTAGTAAATCTACTCTAACAAATACTATTGATATTACAACTTCTACAATTTCATCAACTGCTACTAGGATGACAACTACTAGTACTACTACTACTATGACTACTTTTGCTACTACTACAGCTATTATTACTACTAATACTACCACTACTACTACCACTATTACTACTATTACTACTATTACTACCACTACTACTGCTACTATTGCTACTACTACAGCTACTACTACAACTACTACCATTACTACTGCTACGACTGCTACTACTACTACTACAACAACAACAACTACTACTACTACTACTACTACTACTATTGCTGCTGCTGCTGCTACTACTACTACTATTAATACTACAACTACTACTACTACTACTACTACTACAGCTACTATACTACTACTAATACTACACCAATGACCACTGCAAATACAATAACAATAACAACACTAACTACTACTATTACTAACACTATGCTACTGCCGCATCCACTTCTACTACTACTAGTAGTACTCGTAGTACACCTACTATAACTAATACTATTGATACTATAACTTCTATAATTTCTTTAACTACTACTATTACTACTACTACTACTACTACTAGTACTAGTACTACTACGACTACAACA
>RXID01016303.1:0-24674 GCA_005019695.1 Trichopus zeylanicus subsp. travancoricus | reverse complement strand
ACTACTACTACTACTCTAGCTACTACACTTGCTACTACTACTACTATTACTATGCCTACTAGTTCTATTACTACTACTACTTTCACAACTACTACAACCACTACCACTGCTCCTAATACTCCTACTACTACAACTTCTACAACTACTACAACTACCTTCTACTGTAGCTACTGCTCCTAATACTACAACTATTACTACTACTACTCCTATTACTGCTACTACTGCTACCACTACTACTACTACTACTATTACTACTCGTGCCCCTACTACAACAACAATAACAAGTACTACTACGACTACAACAACTACTACAACAACAGCAACATCTACTACTATAATAACTCCTACTACTACTAGTACGACTACAATTGCTAATTTTTACAATTGCTACTGCTACAACAACAATCAGAACAATAGCTACTATTAGTGCTACTACTACAATAACAACTACTAATCCTACAATAACAACAATAACAACAATAACTACTACTACTTTTAATATGGCTACTTCCACTACTGCTACTCCAGCGACTACACCAACTACTCCTAATACTACTACTGTTACTACTACTGGTATTACTTTTCCTACTACAACAACAACAACTACTACTACTACTTCTTAAACTTCTACTATTACTCCTACTTATAATAACTACAATTGCTACAAATACTACTACTACAACTACCAATACTACAACAACAACTACTACTACTACTACTTCTACTATTACTATGACTACAACTTCTAATACTAGTACTGTTAATACTACAACAACAACAACTACTACTACTATTTTTACCCCTGCTCCTACTACTACTATGACTATTATAACTACAACAACAACAACAACTACTTCTACTACTGCTACTCCTACTATTACTGCTACTACTACTACTATCTCTACTACTACTACAACTACTACAACAACAACCGGGAATACTATTGCTGCTACTAATACTACCATTACTAATACTACTATTGCTACTTTCGCTACTACTACGACTATTACTACTACAACTACTACTGCTATTGCCATTGCTACCACTATTACTATTGCTAATTCTACTGCTACTAATACTACTACTTTTGCAACTACTACTACTATAATTACTACTTCTACGGATACTAATACTGCTACCACTACTTCTACTACTGTTGTTGTTGTTGCTGCTGCTGCCACTACCACAAATATTACTCCTGCTACTACTATCGCTACCACTCCTGCTGTTGTTTTTACTATTACCTATACTACTACTACTACTGCTGGTACTTCTGCTATGACTACAATTGCTACTACTATTGCTACTTTTCCTACTACTACAGCTACGAGTACTACTGTTGCTATTACTACTGCTACTACTACTACTACAACTACGGGCACTGCTATTGCTACTACTTCGACAACTACTACTACTACTACTTCTGCTACAATAACTACTACTACTTCTACTGCTACTACTACTAATACTACTATAACTACTACTACTAATAATACTACTACTATTACTACTGCTGCTGCTAATGCTGATACTTCCACAACTATAACTACTACTACTACTATTACTGTTGATGTTGTTGTTGTTGTTGTTGTTGCTTCTACTACTACAAAAACTACTACTACTTCACCTACTATTACTACTACTAGTAGTACTACTTCTGCCACTACTACTGCTGCTGCTTCTACTACTACGACTACTATAACTATGTGCACTACTTTTACTACTACTACAACTACTACTATTACAACTACTACTATGGTTACTACTACCGCTGCAACTACAGCTGTTGTGTCCACAATTACTACTACCACTACTACTACTACTACTACTACTACTGTTCCCTCTGTTGCTACAACTACTGCTACTACTACTGCTGCTATTACTACTCCTACTATAACTACTACTACAGCTGCTACTCCTACTAGCTCTCCTAGTGCTACTTCTACTATAACATCTACTACTACTACTACTTCTATTACAACTACTACGAGTACAACCACTGCTATTTCTATTACTACAACTATAGCTTCTACTACTACTTCTTCTAGTGTTATAACTAATGCTACTACTACTACAACTACTACTGCTACAACTACTACTACATCGGATACCATTATTGCTTCAAATGCTACTACTACTGCAAAAAATGCTACTACTATTACTATTGCTATTACTACTACTACTACTATTACTACTACTAGTACTATTATTGCTACTGCTAATACTGCTACTACTATTGCAAATACTATTGCTACTACTGCTACTACCGCTACTACTGCTACTGCTACTACTATTGCAACTACTATTGCTACTATTGCCACTATTGCAATAGCTACTACAACTATTACTGCTGCTGCTACGGCTACTACTGCTGCTATATTGTTGCTACTACTGGTACTACTATTACTTCTACTACTACTACTGCTACTACTACTGTTGTTGCTACAACTACTACTGCTACTACGGACACTACTACTTCTACTACTACTACTATACTACTACTACTACTACTACTACTACTACTATTACGGCTACTAATACTACTACTACCACCTGTCCGACTACTACTACTAGTACTATTGCTTCTACTACTACAACAATAACAACTACTACTATTACTACTGCTACAACTACTGCTCATACTTCTTCTACCAGTACTGCTACTTCTGCTGCTACTATAGCTACTATTACCACAATTCCAACTACAAATACTCCTACTACAATTACTGCAACTCCTACTAGTGAAACTACTACTATTACTACTACTACTACGACTCCTACTACTACTAATACTAGTACTACGGCTGCTACAAGTACTAATAATAACACGACTATTACTACTACTATAACTCCTGCTGCTACGATCACAACTACAACAACAACAACTACTACTACTACTGCTACGATCATAACTACAACAACAACTACTACTACTACTGCTGCTTTTGCTGCTACTATTAGAACTACTACTACTTCACCCACTACTACTACAACTGCTATTACTACTGCTTCTACTACTACCGGAACTAGTACTACGGATACTACTTTTGCTACAACAACTACTGCTACCCTTACGGCTACGACTACTGCTGCTGCTGCTGCTACTACTACGGCTATGACTACTGCTGTTGCGGCTACAAATGCTACTACCAATACTACTACTGCTACAGTTGCTATTGTTGTTGTTGCTATTACTACAACTACTACGGCTACTACTGCTGCTGCTACTACTTCTACTACTGCTTCTACTCCTACTACTAAATCTACTTCTGCAACTACTACTTTTCCTACAACTAATACTACTACTGCAACTACTACAAACACCACTACTACTATTACAACTGCTACTACTGCTACTACTATGTCTATTACAACTACTACTACTATTCCCACTACTACTACTTCTACTACTATTACTACTACTGCTGCTAGTACCACTAGCTCTACAACAACTACTGCTACTCGTATTAATACAACTGCTACTACTACTACCACTACTACTACTACCACTACTGTAACAACTGTTATTGCAGCAATTGCTACAAGTACCACTAATACTACTAATACTTCTGTTGCTACTTTTGCTATTTCTTCTTCTACTCCTACTACTAAAAATACTACTGCTGCTACTGCTGCAGCTGTTGTTTTAACTACTACTACTACAACTACTAACATTTCTGCTACTACTGCTACAATTACTGCTACAGCAACAACTAATAAAACTACTATTGCTAATCCTACTAATACAACTTCTACTTCTGCTACTTCTACTATAATAGCTACTATTGCAACTACAGCTGCTACTGATACTATAACTACTAATACTACTAATACAACAACTACTACTATTGCGATAATAGCTACAATAACAACAACTACTACTACTATAGATATTACAGCTACAACTACTGCTGCCGCTACTGCAGCTACAACTTCACCTACACCTACTCTAAATACTTCTGCTACTACAACTACTGCTATGACTACTGCAACTGCTACTGCAACAACTGCTACAACTACTATTGCTACTACTACAACTACTACTACTAATACTACTACTACTACTACTATTACTACTACTACTACCACCACAACAACAACTACTACTAATACTACTGCTGCTCCTATTACTATGACTATTACTTTTCCTACTACTATTCCTACTACGACAACTTCTGTTACTATAACTACTGCTACTCCTACTAATACTACTACAGCTACTGCTACTACTAGCATTACTACTAATACCACCACGACTACCATTACTACTACTATAACTACTACTTGTGCAACTACATCTACGACCACTACTAGTACTACTGCAGCTACTACTGTTACTACAACTACCATTGCTATTACTACTGCTAGTATTAATACTACTACTAATGCTGCTGCTGCTGCTACTACTACAACTACTACAATGATTCTCCAACTACTGCTACCACTACTGATGTTACTACTACTACTACTACTACTACTGCTAGTACTACTGCTGCTGCTACTATAACTATTCTTCTACTACTACTACTACTAATTATGCTACTGCATCTACAACCACTACTACTGCTGCTGCTGCAACTACTGCTCCTGCAACTACCATTGCTAGGACTGCTGCTAGTATTAATGCTACTACTACTACTATTACCACAAGTACTACTGATGCTTCTCCAACCACTACTACTACCACTACTGCTGTTACTGCTACTACTACTACTAGTACGGCTAATGCTGCTACTCCAACTATTGCTACTTCTGCTACTAAAGCTACTACTACTTTTCCAACTACTACTTCTTCTACTATTACCACTATTGCAGCTGGCACTACTACTACTACTACCACGACTACAACAGCTACTACTGTTGCTGCTAATATTACTAATGCTATCTACTACCACATAATTACTACTACTGCTGCTACAGATAATTCTACTACTACTACTATTACTACTACTATTGCTGCCACTATTATTACTAGCACTACTACTACCAGTCCTCCTACTGCATCTACTGTTACTACTACTACTGCTAATACCGCTTGTACTACTACTATTATTAGTACTACTATTACTATTGCCACTAATACTGCTGCTACTACTACTGCTGCTGATGCTGCTGCTACAACCACTACTACTGTTATCACTACTACTAACACTACTACTACTACTATTGCTATAGCTACAACTGCTACTGTTATCGCTACTACAACTAGTATAGCTAATTCTTCTCCTACTACTATACCTACTTCTCCTACGGCTACAACTACTACTACTACTACTACAGCTAGTACCACTACTACAAATACAACTATTGGTGCTACTGCTACCACTGCTACTGCTGCTACTACTACTATTATTATTATTACTACTACAACTACTACTACAACAACTACTACTACTACTACTAATACTACTACTACTACTACCACTACTACCACAACTACTGCTACTACTACTACAAGTGCTATTTCCACTACTACTCCTATTACTACTGCCTCTATGGCTACTACTACCAATACTACTAATACTAGCACTACTGCAACTATTGCTACTGCAACTAGTATGACAACTAGTATTGCTATTACTATTACCACCACTGCTGCTGCTGCTGCTACTACTACTATTGCTACCTCTACTACTACTAATAGTATTATTACTACTACTACTACTACTGTTGTTGCCACTACTATTGCTAGTATTACTACTGCTACAACTACAACAACTATTACTCGAACTAGCGCTACAACTACTACTAGTGCTACTACTACTACTACTAGTACAATTAGTACTGTTACTACTACTACCTCTATTGGTACTCCTACTATTACTCCTACACTTATTCCTACTACTACTCCTACTACTACTACAATTACTACTACTACTACTACTACTACTTCTACTATTACTACTACTAATTCTGATACTACTACTACTACTGTTGCTACTACTACTGCAACTACTTCTAATCTACAACTAGTATTACTCCGGCTGCTACTGCTTCTACTACTACTATAACTATTACTACTTCAACAACAGCTACTACTACTAATATGACAGCAACTACAAAAATTACAACTACTACTCTTATTCGTACTACTTCTACTACTACTAATACTGCTAGTACTACTACTGCTACCGTTGCTGCTTCTACTGCTACTACTGCTGCTGCTGCTACAACAACTACTACTGCTAGTACGATAACTACTACTATTACTACTACCGGTACTACTACTGTTGCTACTACACTACGACTACTACTGCAGCTACTACTAAAGGTACAATTCCTACTCCTGCTCCTACTCCTACTCCAACAACTAGTACTACTACTACTACTACTACTACTATCACTACCACTACTAACACTAGTGCTATTACTACTACTGCTGCTACTGCTGCTGCTACGACTACGGTTATTGTTGCTACTGCTAATACTATTACTACTACTATTACCACTACTGCTACAATTGCTACTTCTACTACTGCTATTACTACTATTGCTCCTACTAATGCTTCTACTACTATTGCAACTACTACGACCACCACTACAACTACTTCTACAACTACTGCTACTACTACTACTTTTACTTCTAGTAATGCTACTATTACCACTTCTCCTACAATTACAAGTACAACTACTTCTCCTACTACTACTATAGCTACAACTTCTGCTACTGCTACAACTACGATGACTACTACTACTGCTGCTACTGTTGCCATGGTTGTCACTACTGCTACTACTACGACTGCTTCTACTACTACTAGTAATACTACTTCTATTACTTCCACTACTTTTACTGCTGCAACTACGACTACAACTACCTACACTACTACTACTACTACTACAACCACTACAACTACAACTAACCTACTACTACTACCCCCACTACAACAACAACAAAAGTTGCTACTACTGATGCTGCTACTACTACTACAACTGCAACTACTATTGCTGCTACTACTGCTACTACAGCTACTAGTACTACCCCTACTACTTCTACTGCTACTACTTCTGCTACATCTACTACTACTACAACTGCTACTCCCACTACTACTACTAACTACTACTACAGCTGCTGCAACTACTAACACTGTTTCTACTACTACTACGACTACTACTACTACTACTACTATTACTACTACTACTACTACTACTACTACTACTATTACAACTACTACTACCGCTAATACAACTGCTACAACTGTTACTGCTTCAACTACTTCAACTACTACTACTACTATTGCTACTAATAGTACAACTTCTACAACTACTTCTACCATAAATACTACTGCTTCTCCTACTACAACAACTAATACTACTACTACTACCACTACTACAACAACAACAACGTATTTCTCGTATTTTTCGTTGACACTACTCAGCGACTCCTCTCTGCTGAGATGCAGGTGACAACACCACCCCGGCGGACGAAGAATATGCTCTATAACCTAAAGGTGAAGTTCGATATTCCCCATGTAGTGCCATTTGAGGTAAATGCAACCCTCGATACAGGGGCTACCACCTGCTGTATTGACCAAGGAGTGGCTCTTGTCAGCACCCTGGAGGACAACCCTTTCCTAGTACACTTCAGTGGCATCAACTCTCGCACTTCGGCCAACAAGAAGCTTAAATTTGGCCGCATGTTGATTGGGGAGAACGGCTTTCGGATCCCTTACAGGTATGCCTTCCCAATGAAGTTGGGAGAGGAGATCCAAATGATCCTGGGCAGTAACATCAACCGTGCCATTCAAGGCGGCGTCCGCATCGAAGGAAATACGGTTACGTTCTACAAAAATGTGACCATGATTCATACTCTCCCATCTATACCAACGGTAGCAGCGATTGAAGAGTTGGACTTAGACGAGGAGGAGTACATACAAATACAGGAGCTAGTGCAGTAGGCAACGGACCAACAGCCGTCACAAAGCTTCACCAGTAGCGTCAGCCCCTTGCTTGATGAACTCCGACGCCAAGGGTATATTGGTGAAGACCCACTGAAGTACTGGTCCAAGAACCAGGTACTATGCCACCTGGATATCAAGAACCCGGATTTTACCATCGAAGATCGGCCTTTAAAGCACATTACACCACAAGCCATGGCCAAGTATACAAAACATGTGAAAGCACTTCTGGATCTTAGTATTATTCGCCCCAGCAAAAGCCGGCATCGCACCACTGTGATCATTGTGAACTCCGGCACAATAGTTGATCCCCGTACAGGCCAGGAGATCAAAGGCAAAGAACGGATGGTCTTCAACTACTGATGCCTGAATGATCTCACCAACAAGGATGAATACAGCCTGCCCGGGATCAACACCATCCTACGAAAGGTAAGCAGAAGCCGCATATACTCAAAATTTGACCTGAAATCGGGTTTTCATCAAGTGGCTATGCATCCCGCCTCCGTAGAATGGACGGCATTCTAGGTGCCAGAAGGCCTCTATGAGTGGCTCATCATGCCCTTTGGCCTAAAAAATGCACCCACCGTGTTCCAGCGAAAGATGGACAATTGCTTCAAGGGGACTGAGGACTTTATTGCAGTATATATCGATGACATCCTGGTCTTCTCTTTCTCTGAAGCGGAGCATGAGAAACTTCTACTGGTCATGCTCCAGATCTGTCAAGCTAATGGGCTAATCCTGAGCCCAACCAAAATGAAGCTAGCAGTCTCAGAAGTGGAATTCTTGGGGGCAATACTTGGCAATCAACGAATCAAGCTGCAGCCCCACATCATCAAGAAGATTGCAGACTTCCAGGAACAAGAACTGACCACCACAAAAGGCCTCTGAGCCTGGCTCGGAATCTTAAACTATGTCCGAAGCAATATCCCTAATCTGGGAACTCTACTCGAGCCACCATACACAAAGACAAGTCCTACGGGAGAAAGGCACTGGAACTCCCAAAATTGGAACTTAGTCGCTCAGATCAAGGCCTTGGTACAAAAGCTACCGGATCTCGAACAACCACCAGAAGCTAGCTATATGATCCTCGAGACCGACGGCTGCATGACGGGATGGGGCGGAATATGGAAATGGAAGCCCCAGAAATATGACCCTAAATCAATAGAGAAGGTATGTGCCTATGCGAGCAGGAGGTTCCACCCGATAAAATCTACTATTGATGCGGAACTATATGCCATCATGAATACGCTGGAAGCACTCAAAATCTACTACTTGGATAAGGCTGACCTCACTATTCGAACCGACTGTCAAGCAATTATTAGCTTCTTCAACAAGTCGGCCAACAATAAGCCTTCCCGCGTACGCTGGCTCGCCTTCTCCGACTACATTATCGGCACGGGACTGGCCATCCAATTTGAACACATCAGCGGAAAAGATAACCAGCTGGTGAATACTCTCTCCCGCTTGATTACCTCTCTTGTCATCTCAGGATGGCCTGCACCCAAAATCTTGGAAGGACTCAGCCTCGTAGCAACCCAGTTACAGGAGGCACACCAGACACCCTCTCCGGAGGTGAAGTAGGAGCACATGGCGGCAGCTCAAGCCTTGTGCTACAATATGAATCATAGCTACAGCTCCTCCAGAACCTCCCCATGTCCCTTGATACCTACGACGCCATCAGACGACGGCTCCAACAGCTGGAACGGCAGGGTGCCTAGGAAGCACTTGCGGTCGTTCGACAATTCCATGACCTACATGCCCTCAGGCTGACTGAAGCCACAAAACGTGCAAGACGCAAGACCACCGGCAATTTCTGGGCCCAGTGGAATCCTGTGGTCACTCAGATTGATATCCAGCTAGAAATAGCAGTCAAACTCATAACTAACATAGCCCAACGACTGCCCGCTTTCATGTTCTGAGCACATGGGACTAGCTTGCGCAGATGGGAAAAGAAGATGCCAATGCAAGAGAATCAAGTAAAGTAAAGTAAAGTAAAGTAAGATGTGATCTAAAGTAAAGTAGATGCAAAGTAAAGTAAAGTAAGATGTGATGTAAAGTAAAGTAGATGCAAAGGAGATGTGATGTAAAGATGTAAAGCAGATGCCTTGCTCTTATCCACTTGTTTGGTGATAAGGCAGGTTTCTCTCCTATAAAAACCCTCAGAGTCATCAAGCAATGACATCAAGGAACTTCCCAAAACTTCCTTCTCTTGATCGAGGAACTTCCCAAAACATCCTTCTCTTGATCGAGGAACTTCCCAAAACTTCCTTTTCTTGTTCTTGTTCTTCTTTTATTTCTCTTGTTCTTGTTCTTCTCTTGTTCTTGTTCTTGTTTTCACTTCTTCCGCCGACCAAACCGGCAACCCCCTTCACAACCCTGGTATCAGAGCTCAGTTTCAGAGTTTAGTTTCACAACCCTGGTATCAGAGCTTAGTTTCCCAACCCTCATCACAACCCTGGTATCGGAGCTCAGTTTCAGAGCTTAGTTTCCCAAATGTGTGTGGAGTTCATCTAGCACTTCCATCCTGTGACACTCCGGTCAACTAGCCGCTGAAGAATCCAGGATTGACCGCTCAGGTGGCATAGAGGCTGGACCTTATAAGCCCACCGCAAGGTCAATATTGGGAGAGAAGTAAGCATGAGGTAGTTGTCTTGAGAGTCCGGGAGTCTCAGGACTTGCTTATGACTACGCTACCACAAGTGTGTGTCCTGATTGCGAAAGGCCACAGTGCGCGTAAACCTGCAAGAGGCAGTAGCTGCCAGTCAGATGAGTATGAGGGCTACCCACCAGTGAAACTGTATAGCATGTGAGTCCTTTGATCCTTCAGAATAGATGTTGCTTCAGATATGGAAGCACTCCACACTCAGAGTACCTAGATTGTCTTCAATTGCCACCAACCAACTCAGTGCTCGTAGTGAATGAACACTTTCCTTCGAGCTAAAACTACCTCTTCTTACCACGAAGCCTTACAAGCCGTTGAGCCCATTGAGCACCCGGCTATTGGGTTTGTCAAACCCTGTGACTGTATTACCACCTCAACACAAAATATAGCCGTTATCAAACAAAATAATACCCAAATCCAGCTTTTAGTCCAAATTGCCGAAACCTTACGAGATATCCAAGCTGATATCCAGATCCTCAGAAAATAGCAAAAGAAGAGTGATAGTCCAATTCTCCCAGAATCCCTACTCACAAAGCTTGAGAATCTGTCCCTCCATCCTAAAACCAGGCCTCCCGAACCACACAGGAGACTCTTGGTATTTAAGGACCCCTTACTAATTCTGCAGGAGAAACAGGCAAAGCTGAATGGCAGCGGCGGTATCTCATGTCGCGCTGGAACAAACACCCCAGCCCTTGGTCGAGGACCAAATTCGGGGGTATAGGCGTAATCAGCGATGCCTTTACAATGCCCAAAGAGAAACACGGCGGATAGTCCGTCATTTAACTGGGCAACTGGCCCCTCAACATATCCCAGAACAACAGCTTGCCATCACAGGAGGCGAGCAACCTCAGCCAACTCATCCTGCTCCTCGGAAGGTGATGCCAGCTAAGAAGTGGCGACGCTGTTTTGCCCAACGACATGCAGCAACCGGGCATCTTGTTTGGCAACCTAAAGGATGGGGAGACCAGAATCCAACTTGCGGAACCCATGCAGGAGATACACACCCAGGGGCCTCTGTACTCCGGTCCATGGAACCTCTGCAAGAAGGAACTGGGGACAACACCCACCTTCTAGCCACATGGCGTCTGACCAACCAAGAAGGCAACTCTGACACTGAGAATGACCCAGATGAGTATTGTGAGTACCTGTAATATTATACTTGGTTGGGTGACGCCGAACTCGTTGCCACTTTAGAAGAAGACTGGGGTATGGAGTATCCCCAGCGGGCACCACCGGCACCACCCCAGCAAGCGAAGCCTACGGAACGGCTTTGCTCCTCCTCAATGATATCTAAATACAGGCCCCCAGTGGAATCAACCATGGGCCCTGTGAATTATCCCCCAGCGGCGAAGCCTACTCAACCTGGTCCAAGCCAGGAACCCATCTTTGGCGGCTATCAACCCAAGGGTTTGTGGTTCAAAGCCAGAAACACCTCAGAATGGTGGAATCTCCCTTCTGCCCAGCAGCAATCAGGGGCTATCTTTGTTATGCCCCCCCATATTGGGCAATTCAATGATGTTTTCATGCGTTGAGAATCCATCACAAAAAATACAGTCGCTCCACAGGGTTTCACAGATTCCCGGAGAAAAACTGAGTTTATTGAAAACCTGCTTGGGGAATCCGAGAAGCTCGCCTGGATCCAGTGGCGGATGGCCTACCCCTTGGAATACCAACACCTGTTGAATCACGCAGATGGTGCTGACGGGACACAGAACATCCTCTCTCAAATCCGGACCATCTTTGCCCTGGAAGATCCCTACCAAGGCTCAACAACGATGCAAGAGGAAGCCAACAGGAATCTGGAATGATTGTCCTGCCAAAATTTGCGGGATATCATTCCTTTTCTTAATGAATACATGCAGGTCGCATCTCGGACTGGCCGGTTGTTCACTGGCCCAGAACTGCCGAAAAAATTCTGGTCCAAAATGCCTGGCTCCATTGGCAAGAAGATCAAAGCAGCTTTTGAAGCCAAACACCCAGGTAATACCATCGGAGTCTATCCTCGAGTTCTATTTACCTACAAGTATCTAGAAGAAGCATGCAAGGAGGCAATCTTCACCCGGGCCCTTAAGGATCTATCGTTCTGCCACGACATTCCAATCCCTGGGTACTATCAGCAACCCCGACGAAAGTTTGGTGTTCGGCGGTCGACAACCTACAAAGTAAAGCCCCATCCTTCACATGCTCGCATCGAAAAGAAGAAGCACCTCATCCGCAATAGGAGGTGTCGATGCTTTCTCTGCGGAGAAGAGGGACCTTTTGCCCGAGAATGCCCCAATGAGCGACGAAATGTCAAGCGCGTCACCATTTTTGAACAGCTTGACCTCCCAAAAGATTGCGAAATTGTGTCCGTCCAAGAAGGCGATGACCCTAGTGATGCCATCTACAACATTTCTGAAGGGGAGGAGGACACGACAGTCCTGTAGGAGGAAAAGATTTTTATGTTTCGGGAAGATGACCGGACCTGGTGGATTGGCCCTACAGGGGGATACCGTTCCATGGTCAGAGTATCACAACAACAGTACGAGTGTAGCCACACTTGGGACATGAATCAAGATGTGCCTGATGCCTACGAGCAGTGCTATTGCTGTCAGGAACCCTCCCGAAAGCGCTACCGCATGCATTGCCCAATCTGTCAACTGACAGTCTGTGGCAGGTGCAGCTCGTATTACTTTAACAAAAGAATTCCAGTGGCTCAGACATCCCTTCCATGGTACGATTCCATCGATTTACTACTTGAATAACAAAATTACATTTCTGCTTGTGAAAGGGAAAAAAGGCAGTTGCAACAGCAGCTATCCCTTGCCCAAGAGGAGCGGGAGGCCCTCCAACAACGCCTCCTTCTTGCTCAGAAGGAAAGCTACCGCTGGCAACAAGAGTTTAACAACTGGAAGCTGAAATACAAGGAGCTCGAAGATGCCACCATGGAACTTGATCGCATGGTGCTCGAGCGAAGTGACCTTCAAAAGGAAATACAAAAGCTCCACCAAGAAAAAGGAGCACTCAAACTGCAGCAGCAGGAAGAGCCGGTGGATGCCGATGACCTCAACGTATTTCTCATTGACACTACTCAGCGACTCCTCTCTGCTGAGATGCGGGTGACAACATCAGCCCGGCGGACGAAGAATATGCTCTATAACCTAAAGGTGAGGTTCGATATTCCCCATGTTGTGCCATTTGAGGTAAATGCAATCCTCGATACATGGGCTACCACCTGCTGTATTGACCAAGGAGTGGCTCTTGTCAGTGTCCTGGAGGACAACCCTTTCCTAGTACACTTCAGTGGCATCAACTCTCGCACTTCGGCCAACAAGAAGCTTAAATTTGGCCGCATGTTGATTGGGGAGAACGGCTTTCGGATCCCTTACAGGTATGCCTTCCCAATGAACTTGGGAGAGGAGATCCAAATGATCCTTGGCTGTAACTTCATCCGTGCCATTCAAGGCGGCATCCGCATCGAAGGAAATACGGTTACGTTCTACAAAAACGTGACCATGATTCATACTCTCCCATCTGTACCAACGGTAGCAGCGATTGAAGAGTTGGACTTAGATGAGGAGGAGTACATACAAATACAGGAGCTAGTGCAGTAGGCAACGGACCAACAGCCATCACAAAGCTTCACCAGTTGCGTCAGCCACTTGCTTGATGAACTCCGACGCCAAGGGTACATTGGTGAAGACCCACTGAAGTACTGGTCCAAGAACTAGGTACTAGGCCACCTGGATATCAAGAACCCGGATTTCACCATCGAAGATCGGCCTTTAAAGCACATTACACCACAAGCCATGGCCAAGTATGCAAAACATGTGAAAGCACTTCTGGATCTTAGTATTATTCGCCCCAGCAAAAGCCGGCATCGCACCACTGGGATCATTGTGAACTCCGGCACTATAGTTGATCCCCGTACAAGCCAGGAGATCAAAGTCAAAGAACGGATGGTCTTCAACTACTGACACCTGAATGATCTCGCCAACAAGGATCAATACAGCCTGCCCGGGATCAACACCATCCTACGAAAGGTAAGCAGAAGCCGCATATACTCAAAATTTGACCTGAAATCGGGTTTTCATCAAGTGGCTATGCATCCCGCCTCCGTAGAATGGACGGCATTCTGGGTGCCAGAAGGCCTCTATGAGTGGCTCATCATGCCCTTTGGCCTCAAAAATGCACCCGCCGTGTTCCAACGAAAGATGGAAAATTGCTTCAAGGGGACTGAGGACTTTATTGTAGTATATATTGATGACATCCTGGTCTTCTCTTTCTCTGAAGCGGAGCATGAGCAACATCTACGGGTCATGCTCAGGATCTGTCAAGCTAATGGGCTAATCCTGAGCCCAACCAAAATGAGGCTAGCAGTCTCAGAAGTGGAATTCTTGGGGGCAGTACTTGGCAATCAACGAATCAAGTTGTAGCACCACATCATCAAGAAGATTACAGACTTCCAGGAACAAGAACTGACCACCACAAAAGGCCTCCGAGCCTGGCTCAAAATCTTAAACTACGCCCGAAGCTATATCCCTAATCTGGGAACTCTACTCGAGCCACCATACGCAAAGACAAGTCCTACGGGAGAAAGGCACTGGAACTCCCAAGATTGGAACTTAGTCACTCAGATCAAGGCCTTGGTACAAAAGCTTCCGGATCTCGAACAACCACCAGAAGCTAGCTATATGATCCTCGAGACGGACGGCTGCATGACGGGATGGGGCGGAATATGCAAATGGAAGCCCCAGAAATATGACCCTAAATCAATAGAGAAGGTATGTGCCTATGCGAGCGGCAGGTTCCACCCGATAAAATCTACTATTGATGCGAAACTATATGCCGTCATGAATACGCTGGAAGCACTCAAAATCTACTACTTGGATAAGGCTAACCTCATTATTCGAACTGACTGTCAAGCAATTATTAGCTTCTTCAACAAGTCGGCCAACAATTAGCCTTCCCGCGTACGCTGGCTCGCCTTCACCGACTACATTATCGGCACGGGACTCGCCATCCAATTTGAACACATCAGCGGAAAAGATAACCAGCTGACGGATACTCTCTCCCACTTGATTAACTCTCTTGTCATTTTCAGGATGGCCTGCACCCGAAATCTTGGAAGGACTCAGCCTCGTAGCAACTCGGTTACAGGAGGCACACCAGACACCCTCTCTGGAGGCGAAGCAGGAGCACATGGTGGCAGTTCAAGCCTTGTGCTACAATATGAATCACAGCTACAGCTCGTCCAGAACCTCCCCATGTCCCTTGATACCTACGACGCCATCAGACAACGGCTCCAACAACTGGAACGACAGGGTGCCTAGGAAGCACTTGCGGTCGTTCGACAATTCCGTGACCTACATGCCCTCAAGCTGACTGAAGCCACAAAACGCGCAAGACGCAAGACCACCGGCAATTTCTGGTCCCAGTGGCATCCTGTGGTCACTTAGATTGATATCCAGCTAGAAATAGCAGTCAAACTCACAACTGACGTAGCCCAATGACTGCCCGCTTTCATGTTTTGAGCACATGGGACTAGCTTGCGCAGATGGGAAAAGAAGATGCCAATGCAAGAGAATCAAGTAAAGTAAAGTAAAGTAAAGTAAGATGTGATGTAAAGTAAAGTAGATGCAACGTAAAGTAAAGTAAGATGTTATGTAAAGTAAAGTAGATGCAAAGGAGATGTGATCTAAAGAAGTAAAGCAGATGCCTTGCTCTTATCCACTTGTTTGGTGATAAGGCAGGTTTCTCTCCTATAATAACCCTCAGAGTCGTCAAGCAATGACATCGAGGAATTTCCCAAAACTTCCTTCTCTTGATCGAGGAACTTCCCAAAACTTCCTTCTCTTGTTCTTGTTCTTCTTTTATTTCCCTTGTTCTTGTTCTTCTCTTGTTCTTGTTCTTGTTTTCACTTCTTCCGCCGACCAAACCGGCAACCCCCTTCACAACCCTGGTAACAGAGCTCAGTTTCAGAGTTTAGTTTCACAACCCTGGTATCAGAGCTTAGTTTCCCAACCCCCATCACAACCCTGGTATCGAAGCTCAGTTTCAGAGCTTAGTTTCCCAAATGTGTGTGGAGTTCATCTAGCACTTCCATCCTGTGACACTCCGGTCAACTAGCCGCTGAAGAATCCAGGATTGACCGCTCAGGTAGCAGAGAGGCTGGACCTTATAAGCCCACCGCAAGGTCAATATTGGGAGAGAAGTAAGCATGAGGTAGTAGTCTTGAGAGTCCAGGAGTCTCTGGACTTGCTTACGACTACGCTACCACAAGTGTGTGTCCTGATTGCAAAAGACCACAGTGCGCGTAAACCTGCAAGAGGCAGTAGCTGCCAGTCGGATGAGCATGAGGGCTACCCACCTGTGAAAATGTATAGCATGTGAGTCCTTCGATCCTTCAGAAAAGATGTTGCTTCAGATATGGAAGCACTCCACACTCGAAACCCAGAGTACCTAGATTGTCTTCAATTGCCACCAACCAACTCAGTGCTCGTAGTGAATGAACACTTTCCTTCCAACTAAAACTACCTCTTCTTACCACGAAGCCTTACAGGCCGTTGAGCCCATTGAGCACCCGGCTATTGGGTTTGTCAAACCCTGTGACTGTATTACCACCTCAACACAAAATATAGCCATTATCAAACAAAATAATACCCAAATCCAGCTTTTAGTCCAAATTGCCGAAACCTTACGGGATATCAAAGCTGATATCCAGATCCTCATAAAATAGCAAAAGAAGAGTGATAGTCCAATTCTCCCAGAATCCCTACTCACAAAGCTCGAGAATCTATCGCTCAATCCTAAACCAGGCCTCCCGAACCACACGGGAGACTCTTGGTATTTAAGGACCCCTTACTAATTCTATAGGAGGAACAGGCAAAGCTGAATGGCAGCGGCGGTATCTCAAGTCGCGCTGGAACAAACGCCCCAGCCCTTGGTCGAGGACCAAATTCGGGGGTATAGGCGTAATCAGCGACGCCTTTACAATGCCCAACAAGAAACACGGCGGATAGTCCGTCGTTTAACTGGGCAACTGGCCCCTCAACATATCACAAAACAACAGCTTGCCATCACAGGAGGCGAGCAACCTCAGCCAGCTCATCCTGCTCCTCGGAAGGTGATGCCAGCTAAGAAGTTGCGACGCCATTTTGCCCAACGACATGTAGCAACCGGGCATCTTGTTTGGCAACCTAAAGGATGGGGAGACCAGAATCCAACTTGCAGAACCCATGCAGGAGATACACACCCAGGGGCCTCTGTACTCCGGTCCATGGAACCTCTGCAAGAAGGAACTGGGGACAACACCCACCTCCTAGCCACATGGCGTCTGACCAACCAAGAAGGCAACTCTGACACTGAGAATGACCCAGATGAGTACCGGCACTACCCCAGCAAGCGAAACCTACGGAACAGCTTTGTTCCTCCTCAATGATATCTGAATACAGGCCCCCAGTGGAATCAACCATGGGCCCTGTGAATTATCCCCCAGCGGCGAAGCCTACTCAACCTGGTCCAAGCCAGGAACCCATCTTTGGCGGCTATCAACCCAAGGGTTTGTGGTTCAAAGCCAGAAAAACCTCAGAATGGTGGAATCTCCCTTCTGCCCAGCAGCAATCAGGGGCTATCTTTGTTATGCCCCCCCAGATTGGGCAATTCAATGATGTTTTCATGCGTTGGGAATCCATCACAAAAAATACAGTCGCTATATAGGGTTTCGCAGATTCTCGGACAAAAACTGAGTTTATTGAAAACCTGCTTGGGGAATCCGAGAAGCTCGCCTGGATCCAGTGGCGGATGGCCTACCCCATGGAATACCAACACCTGTTGAATCATGCACATGGTGCTGACGGGACACAGAACATCCTCTCTCAAATCCGGACCATCTTTGCCCTGGAAGATCCCAACCAAGGCTCAACAATGATGCAAGAGGAAGCCAACAGGGATCTGGAATGATTATCCTGCCAAAATTTACGGGATATCATTCCTTTTCTTAATGAATACATGCAGGTCGCATCTCGGACTGGCCGGTTGTTCACTGGCCCAGAACTGTCGGAAAAACTCTGGTCCAAAATGCCTGGCTCCATTGGCAAGAAGATCAAAGCAGCTTTTGAAGCCAAACACCCAGGTAATACCATCGGAGTCTATCCTCGAGTTCTTTTTACCTACAATTATCCAGAAGAAGCATGCAAGGAGGCAACCTTCACCCGGGCCCTTAAGGATCTGTCGTTCTGCCACGACATTCCAACCCCTGGGTACTATCAGCGACCCCGACAGAAGTTTGGTGTTCGACGGTCGACAACCTACAAAGTAAAGCCCCATCCTTCGCATGCTCGCATCGAAAAGAAGAAGCACCTCATCCGCAACAGGAGGTGTTGATGCTTTCTCTGCGGAGAGGAGGGACCTTTTGCCCGAGAATGCCCCAATGAGCGACGAAATGTCAAGCGCATCACCATGTTTGAACAGCTTGACCTCCCAGAAGATTGTGAAATTGTGTCCGTCCAAGAAGGCGATGACCCAAGTGATGCCATCTACAGCATTTCTGAAGGGGAGGAGGACACGACAGTCCTGCAGGAGGAAAAGATTTTTATGTTTCGGGAAGATGACCGGACCTGGTGGATTGGCCCTATAGGGGGCTACCGCGCCATGGTCAGAGAATCACAACAACAGTACGAGTGTAGCCACACTTGGGACATGAATCAAGATGTTCCTGATGCCTACGAGCAGTGCTATTGCTGTCAGGAACCCTCCCAAAAGCGCTACCGCATGCATTGCCCGATCTGTCAACTGACAGTCTGTGGCAGGTGCAGCTCATATTACTTTAACAAAAGAATTCCAGTGGCTCAGACATCCCTTCCACGGTACGATTCCATCGATTTACTACTTGAACAACAAAATTACATTTCTGCTTGTGAAAGGGAAAAAAGGCAGTTGCAACAGCAGCTATCCCTTGCCCAGGAGGAGCGGGAGGCCCTCCAACAACGCCTCCTTCTTGCTCAGAAGGAAAGCTACCGCTGGCAACAAGAGTCTGACAACTGGAAGCTGAAATACAAGGAGCTCGAAGACGCCACCATGGAACTTGATCGCATGGTGCTCGAGCGAAGTGACCTTCAAAAGGAAATACAAAAGCTCCACCAAGAGAAAGGAGCACTCAAACTGCAGCAGCAGGAAGAGCCGGTGGATGCCGATGACCTCAACGTATTTCTCGTTGACACTACTCAGCGACTCCTCTCCGCTGAGATGCGGGTGACAACACCACCCCGACGGACGAAGAATATGCTCTATAACCTAAAGGTGAAGTTCGATATTCCCCATGTTGTGCCATTTGAGGTAAATGCAATCCTCGATACTTGGGCTACCACCTGCTGTATTGACCAAGGAGTGGCTCTTGTCAGCATCTTGGAGGACAACCCTTTCCTAGTACACTTCAGTGGCATCAACTCTCGCACTTCGGCCAACAAGAAGCCTAAATTTGGCCGCATGTTGATTGGGGAGAACGGCTTTCGGATCCCTTACAGGTATGCCTTCCCAATGAAGTTGGGAGAGGAGATCCAAATGATCCTTGGCTGTAACTTAATCCATGCCATTCAAGGCGGCGTCCGCATCGAAGGAAATACGGTTACATTCTACAAAAAGGTGACCACGATTCATACTCTCCCATCTGTACCAACGGCAGCAGCGATTGAAGAGTTGGACTTGGACGAGGATGAGCACATACAAATACAGGAGTTAGTGCAGTACGCAACGGACCAACAGCCATCACAAAGCTCCACCAGTAGCGTCGGCCCCTTGCTTGATGAACTCCGACGCCAAGGGTACATTGGTGAAGACCCACTGAAGTACTGGTCCAAGAACCAGTACTATGCCACCTGGATATCAAGAACCCGGATTTCACCATCGAAGACCGGCCTTTAAAGCACATTACACCACAAGCCAAGGCAAAGTATGCAAAACATGTGAAAGCACTTCTAGATCTTGGCATTATTGTCCCCAGCAAAAGCCGGCATCGCACCACTGCGATCATTGTGAACTTCGGCACAATAGTTGAACCTTGTACAGGCTAGGAGATCAATGGCAAAGAACGGATGGTCTTCAACTACCAACGCCTGAATGATCTAACCAACAAGGATCAATACAGCCCGCCCGGGATCAACACCATCCTACGGAAGGTAAGCAGAAGCCGCATATACTCAAAATTTGACCTGAAATTAGGTTTTCATCAAGTGGCTATGCATCCCGCCTCCGTAGAATGGACGACATTCTGGGTGCCAGAAGGCCTCTATGAGTGGCTCATCGTGCCCTTTGGCCTCAAAAATGCACCTGCCGTGTTCCAGCAAAAGATGGACAATTACTTCAAGGGGACTGAGGACTTTATTGCAGTATATATTGATGACATCCTGGTCTTCTCTTCCTCAGAAGTGGAGCATTAGCAACATCTATGGGTCATGCTCCATATTTGTCAAACTAATGGGCTAATCCGGAGCCCAACCAAAATGAAGCTAGTAGTCTCAGAAGTGGAATTCTTGGGGGCAGTACTGGGCAATCAACGAATCAAGCTGCAGCCCCACATCATCAAGAAGATTGCAGACTTCCAGGAATAAGAACTAACCACCACAAAAGGCCTCCAAGCCTGGCTCGGAATATTAAACTACGCCCAAAGCTATATCCCTAATCTGGGAGCTCTACTCGGGCCACTATACGCAAAGACAAGTCCTACAGGAGAAAGGCGTTGGAACTCCCAAGATTGGGACTTAGTCGCTGAGATCAAGGCCTTGGTACAAAAGCTGCCAGATCTCGAACTACCACCAGAAGCCAGCTATATGATCCTCGAGACCGACGGCTGCATGACGGGATGGGGCGGAATATGCAAATGGAAGCCCCAGAAATATGACCCTAAAACAATGGAGAAGGTATGTGCCTATGCGAGCAGCAGGTTCCACCCGATAAAATCTACTATTGATGCGAAACTATATGTCGTCATGAATACGCTGGAAGCACTCAAAATCTACTACTTGGATAAGGCTGACCTCACTATTCGAACCGGCTGTCATGCGATTATTAGCTTCTTCAACAAGTCGGCCAATAATAAGCCATCCCGCGTACGCTGGCTTGCCTTCACCGACTACATTACCGGCACGAGACTCGCCGTCCAATTTGAACACATCAGCGCAAAAGATAACCAGCTGGCGGATACTCTCCCCCGCTTGATTACCTCTCTTGTCATTTCAGGATGGCCTGCACCCGAAATCTTGGAAGGACTCAGCCTCGTAGCAACCCGGTTATAGGAGGTGCACCAGACACTCTCTCAGGAGGCGAAGCAGGAGCACCTGGCGGCAGCTCAAGCCTTGTGGTACAATATGAATCACAGCTACAGCTCCTCTAGAACCTCCCCATGTCCCTTGATACCTATGACGCCATTAGACGATGGCTCCAATAGCTGGAATGGCAGGGTGCCCAGGAAGCACTTGCGGCCGTTCGACAATTCCGTGACCTACATGCCCTCAAGCTGACTGAAGCCACAAAATGCGCAAGACGCAAGACCACCGGCAATTTTTGGGCCCAGTGGCATCCTTTGGTCACTTAGATCGATATCCAGCTAGAAACAGCAGTCAAACTCACAACTGACGCAGCCCAATGACTGCCCGCTTTCATGTTCGGAGCACATGGGACTAGCTTGCGCAGATGGGAAAAGAAGATGCCAAAGTAAGAGAATCAAGTAAAGTAAAGTAAAGTAAAGTAGATGCAAAGTAAAGTAAAGTAAGATGTGATGTAAAGTAAAGTAGATGCAAAGAAGATGTGATGTAAAGTAAAGTAAGGTAAGATGTCATGTAAAGTAAAGTAGATGCAAAGGAGATGTGATGTAAAGATGTAAAGCAGATGCCTTGCTCTTATCCACTTGTTTGGTGATAAGCCAGGTTTCTCTCCTATAAAAACCCTTAGATTCGTCAAGGAACGACATCGAGGAACTTCCGAAAACTTCCTTCTCTTGATCGAGGAACTTCCCAAAACTTCCTTCTCTTGTTCTTGTTCTTGTTTTCGCTTCTTCCGCCGACCAAACCAGCAACCCCCATCACAACCCTGGTATCAGAGCTCAGTTTCAGAGCTCTTCTCTTGTTCTTGTTTTCGCTTCTTCCGTCGACCAAACCGGCAACCCCCTTCACAACCCTGGTATCAGAGCTCAGTTTCAGAGCTTAATTTCACAACCCTGCTCTCCTGTGAAAATGTATAGCATGTGAGTCCTTTGATCCTTCAGAAAAGATGTTGCTTCAGATATGGAAGCACTCCACACTCGAAACCCAGAGTACCTAGATTGTCTTCAATTGCCACCAACCAACTCAGTGCTCGTAGTGGATGAACACTTTCCTTCCAGCTAAAACTACCTCTTCTTACCACGAAGCCTTACAGGCCGTTGAGCCCATTGAGCACCCGGCTATTGGGTTTGTCAAACCCAGTGAGTGTATTACCACCTCAGCACAAAATATAGCCATTATCAAACAAAATAATACCCAAATCCAGCTTTTAGTCCAAATTGCCAAAACCTTACGGGATATCCAAGCTGATATCCAGATCCTCAGAAAATAGCAAAAGAAGAGTGACAGTCCAATTCTCCCAGAATCCCTACTCACAAAGCTTGAGAATCTATCCCTCCATCCTAAAACCAGGCCTCCCGAACCACGCGGGAGACTCTTGGTATTTAAGGACCCCTTAATAATTATGTAGGAGGAACAGGCAAAGCTGAATGGCAGCGGCGGTATCTCAAGTCGTGCTGGAACAAACGCCCCAGCCCTTGGTCGAGGACCAAATTCAGGGGTATAGGCGTAATCAGTGATGCCTTTACAACGCCCAACAAGCAACACGGTGGATAGTCCGTCGTTTAACTGGGCAACCAGCCCCTTAACATATCCTGTAACAGCAACTGGACCCTCAGGAATAACTGCGCTTATCCATGCGAGAACGCGCAGCCATAGCTCCTGCAGAGGTGCTCTATCATTCCAGAACGGATGATGAGCACCACCGAGTATACATCCACCACTCGGAGGAGTCCCTCAGTTGCGTTGGGGATGCACAGGTGGATCGAAACTTTATCTAAGAAGACAACTACCAGCAGCTACGGAAAAGTGGTATGAAGTTCATACACCTTGGAGTTATGCAGGTACGACTGCAGGTGCTCCATCGACATGCAGAAGGAACACTGGCACTTGTCGTGTTCCGAGACAACCGGTGGTAGGGTGATAAAGCATTAATTGCCACCATGGAAGTTGATCTCACGCAGGGGAGCCAATTGGTTTATATCATCCCTGATATGATGCTAACTATTGGAGATTTTTGCAGAAATATTCAAATCTCCATCCTTACTCGGGGATATGATACCTGGCACCATGGTGAGGCCAACTTGCTGGTTACCAGAGGACTAATCGGGAGGCTGTTGAACACTCCAAATGTGGCTTTTGCTTACGAAGTCTCAGGAGTCATTGATTACATGGCAAGCCATGGTGTTCATGCCCTCCCTGGAAAATGGTATTCGACGGCACAGCTGTGTGGGATCAATTGGCTCCTGAAGCCCTCTCAAATCCCGCCTGTCCTGACACCCACCGAGGTGTCCAGCCAGACACTCCTGGATGGGCGGATCTCACTCAGCTTCAACCAGTATGCCTCTCTTCCTGATACCATAGAGGATGATGAACTTGTTGCCATCCTCACTCAGGATGAGGCTCTGGCAGATGTTTGGGACACCCAGGGTGAACCCAGAGGCAAGTACGATTACTATGTCCGGTATTCTGCTCCTCCGTCCTCCTTCAAGCCCTTTCCTATCACACCAACGGGATGGGATGATCCGGAGGATGATCCACCAGAACAAAAGCCTGCCATCATAGGAGGTGAGCAGCCTCAGCCAGCACATCCTGCTCCTTGGAAGGTGATGCCAGCCAAGAAGTGGAGACGCCATTTTGCCCAATGACATGCAGCAACCAGGCATCTTGTGTGGCGACCTAAAGGATGAGGAGACTAGCATCCAACTTGCGGAACCCATGCAGGAGATACATGCCCAGGGGCCTCTGTACTCCGATCCATGGAACCTCTGCAAGAAGGAACTGGGGACAACACCCACCTTCTAGCCACATGGCGTCTGACCA
>RXID01016302.1:22500-25441 GCA_005019695.1 Trichopus zeylanicus subsp. travancoricus | reverse complement strand
AGTAGTAGTAGTCGCAGTTATAGTAGTATTAGTAGGTGTAATAGTAGCTGTGATAGTTGTAGTAGTAGTAGTAGTTGCAATACAACTACTACTACTACTTATGCTCCAACTCCTACTACTACCACCACTATTACCAATACTAGCACTACTTCTACTACTACTCCTATTACTACTCATACTCCTACTACTACTACTACTACTACTAATGCATCTACTACTACAACAACTACTACATTACTATTATTACTGCTACTGGTAGTACAACTACAATTACTACAACCACTAATACTATTACTTCTACTTCTACTACTACTGCTACCGATACCACTATTGCGACTGCTAATGCCACTACCACTACTGCTATAATAACTACTACTACTACAATAAGTACTACATCTATAGCTGCTACTGTTGCTACTGCAGTTGATGTTGCAACTACTGCTGCTACTAATGGTGCTATTACTGCTACTACTGTTGCAGTTGTTGGGAGTAATGTTGCTGTTGCTGCTACTACTATTGCTACTGCTACTACTACTGCGACAACTATTACTAATACTTCTGCGACTACTACTACAACAACAACAACTACTACAACAACAACAACGACAACGACAACTACTACTACTACTACAACTATCGCTACTACTTTTGCTACAACTACTACTACTACTACTACTACAACAACAACAACAACAACAACAACAACTACTACTACTCTTACTACTACAAATATTACTACTACTTCTACTACTACTACTACTACTACTACTACTACTAATACAACCAGAGCCACTACTACTTCTACTACTACAACAAAAACAACACAACTGCTCCTTTACTATTACTTGTACTACTACAACTACTCACTAGACTACTGTTGTTTCCACTGCTACTACTACTACACCTACTACTACCGCTACTCATACTACTACAAGTACTACTACTACAACAACAACAACTACTTCTACTATTACTACTACTTCTACTCTTACTATTACAACTACTATCTCTATTCCTAGTCCTACTACTGCTACTACTATTAATCCTACTACTACAAATGTTATTACTGCTGCTACGACTACTACTACAAATGCTACTACTGCTGGTACGACTATTACTACAAATGCTACTACTACAACAACTACAACTGCTACTACTACTACTAATACTACTTCTGCTACTAATCCTACAACAACAACTACTACTACTTCTCCTACTCCTACCACTGCTACTTCGACTACAACTACTATTGTTGTAACTATTGCTCCTACTGCTATCGCTACTGATGATACTACTACTGCTACGCCAACTACTGCTGCTCCTACTACTATTGTTGCTACTGCAACTACTGCTACTACTACTACAATTGCTAGTGCTACTACAGTTCCTGCTACTACAACAACGACTACTACTACTGTCGCTACTGCAACAACTACTACTACTATTTCTGCTGCTGCAACTACTACTACTGCCACAACTTTTGCTACTACTGCTACTGCTTGTTCTACAGCTACTGCTTCTGTTACTACTACTATTACAGTTACTACTACTACTATTACTAGTACCACTACTGGACTAATACGATTACTACTACCGCCATTATTTCTCCTACTACCACTAACTAGAACTAATAAGACTGCTACTACTGCTACACTACAACTATTACTTCTACCACTGCTACTACTGCAACTATGGCTTCTGCTGCTACAACTACAATTACACTACTACAGCTACTGCTGCAACTACATTCACTACTACTGCTACTACAGATATTACTATTGCTACAACTACTGCTACTGCTATAATTGACTCTATTGCTACAACAATAACTACTATTACTGCTGCTACTACTACTACTATTGCTACTAATACTGCTACTACTACTTTACCACAACTAAAATTATATCTACAACAACGACTACTACTGCCACTACTATATCGACCACTACTGCTACTACAACACTACAACTTCTGCTATTGTTGCAGCAACTACTTGTGCTAGTACAACTACAGTTGCTGCGACTGCTACTAGTACTACTACAATAACCACTACTACTACTATTATGAGCATTACTACTCCTACTACTGTGACAACAACAAGAATTTCTTCTGCTACTACTACCAGTACAACTGCTACTACTGCTACTACTACTATTACTACAAATACTACTACTACTACTACTACTACTACTACTATTACTACTACTACTACTTGTACTACTACTACTACTAGTACAATAATTACTAATAATACTATTACTACTACTACTACGACTACTACTACAACAACAACAATAACAACAACTACGACTACTACTATTACTATTACTGCTACTACAATTGCTACTACTGCAACTACTAGTACAAATACCACCACTACCGTTAGTACTACTATTCTACTACTATTACAAATACTACTACTACTGTTGCTACAATTGCTACTACTACTGCAACTACTAGTATTACTACGACTATTAATACTACTCCTACAACAAATATTATTACTAATACTACTATTATTACTACTACTGCTGCTGCTACTGCTACTGCTACTACTACTCCTGCTACTCCTACTATTGCTACTACTACTTACACTACAACAACAGCTGCTGCTGCTACTATTAATACTATTGCTACTTCGGTTACTATTGCTACTATTACTTCTTCGACTGCTACTCCTCCTACTACTCCTTCTACTACAACTCCTACTACTACTATGACTACTATTACCACTACTGCTGCTACTCCTACTACTAATACTAATACTGTTACCACTACTACTACTACTACTACTACTACTACTACTACTTCTTCGACTACGCCTACTCCCATTACAACCCCAACTACTACTCCGGCCACTATAGTTGCAAGTATTACTACTATTATAACTACTGCTACTACTACTAGTACTACTTCTGCTACTACTACAACTACTAGTACT